>LOEQ01001661.1:193219-214723 GCA_001685075.1 Bramus lutescens | reverse complement strand
GGATATACCAGTTTCTCTGCTTCCACTGGGATATACCAGTTTCTCTGCTTCCACCGGGATATACCAGTTTCTCTGCTTCCACTGGATATACCAGTTTCTCTGCATTCCAGTGGGATATACCAGTTTCTCTGCTTCCACTGGATATACCAGTTTCTCTGCTTCCACTAGGATATACCCTACTTGGGTGCATATGTAAATTTTGCAAGGCATGAAGTATATAGAAGAACCTGATATAGACTACTCCTTTCAAATAGAAGGAGGTTTTTGATACTATTTTTGAATTGATGAAATCTTCTAGTTTTAGCTTATATTCACTATTTTAACTTTTCCTGAAGATTCATTGTGGAAAGACTTTGTAATCAGTACTGAATTTTTATATATTAGGACAAAAGTCCTTTATGAGAGTGTATTTCTTTTTATTTGAGACAGTTCATATGATTTTAAAATTAATTTTTATAGGATTTACAGTAATAATTTTGCAAGAAGTTAATGGATAGTAGGTTTTAGACCCAGAATACCTAGTAGAAGTGTCTTAGACTAAGAAAGTCAAAGCCTTCATTTTGTGAATTTTTTACTGATTTTATTGAGCTGTTCATTTTTCTCTGATTCCCTCCCTGCCTCTCCCCTCCCTTTCAACCATCCCCCAAGGTTCCCATGCTCCCAATTTACTCAGGAGATCTTGTCTTTTTCTACTTTCCATGTAGATTAGATTTATGTATGTCTCTCTTAGTGTCCTCATTGTTGTCTAAATTCTCTGGGATTGTGATTTGTAGGCTGGTTTTCTTTGCTTTATGGTTATAGCAGCACTGTTTGTCATAGCCAGAACCTGGAAACAACCTAAATCCTCCTCGACCAAAGAATGAATAAGGGAAATGTGGCACATTTACACAACGGAGTATTACACAGCAGAAAAAGATAACAACATCTTGAATTTTGCAGGAAAATTGATGGAGCTAGAAAACATAATTTTGAGTGAGGTAACCTAGGCACAGAAAGAAAATTATCACATATACTCACTCAAAAGTGGCCTGATCTTAGGAAATTTGAAGCTATATTGTTTTTGGCTATTACCAAAAAAATCCAACCAAAGAGTAGCTTTATATTTGGGGCTGCCATGTGAGTGCTATTTCTTTCTGCCCACAAATTATAATACAATGTTATATTAAAATACAATATGATATTCCCTTTCAAAGATTATATGGGACAAGTTTTTTTCAGGGATTAATTATACACCCAAGAAGAGAGTCTGAAAAGATACAAAGGGAGTTTTCATGGTAATCTGTAATGAAGAGGAAATAAAGAAAAAAGAATTGTTGGTCTTATTAACCCAGGAAAACATCCTCTTAAGGAGGCACAGTAAGTGTGTTAGAATAATGAAGACCCATATCTTTTTGGAATCTCTCCTTACCATGCAGGTGCTCTTGGGCTTATCCTTATATTGTTACTATAAAGTCTCTTTATTTTTTCTTTTGGTTTAAAGTGAGTTACTCCATAACCTATGACTACTTACCATGGGGTGTGTTCCTGGGTATAGACAGAAGTTTGGGCTACTCACCAACTGGAAAATCTGATTGCATCCCAGTGAGATTTTTGGGAAAGACACTGGCACACATATTGAGTTGTTTTCTAAATCTAAGTTGGGGAACGGGTTGAATCTATGATTAAAAGTGATGGCTCATAATAGTCATTATAAAAACTGAGTCATTAAAGGCAATATACATAATGGAGTAAATTGATGAAGTGTCAAGATCTAATAGTGTCTTCATTCTCATGTTTAGGTTAGAAATGAAAAAGGGGCAATTTAAGAGTTATTTTATAACTTTGGCCTAATCAAAAGATCTTTTCATAACTTAAGAAATTATGCCAACTTCTGTAATAGAAAATAAAAAATCGATGGGTCCTTGATCTAGAGATTATATCAGTCTTGCAAAGTCGGGTTTTCTAGAGTTCAATAGTGAATTATTTAAAGCATTGTTGAAAGTCAACATAGAAAAATGAAGGTAGAATCATGTAATGATTTTATAAAAATAACTTCGTACATGGATGAGTTTTGTTCAATTTTTTCCTGTGAATTACCTGTTTGTTTCAACAGGCATGCATTAATTGCCAAAGCAAAGCAAAAATCACAGAAATATGTCATGGTCTCAGTTCTTGAATTCCAGGAATAACAGGACCTATCAGCACCCTTCCTCAAAGAAGAGAGAAATTAGCAAGGATGCCCTAATATGTTGGTCAACTCTGGTGATATTGCAACACTTTTTTGCACATAATTATATGAAGAAGTGAAAGAAAAACCTGAAGGACAAAAGCAAAAAGGTCAAAAAGCTTTTGAAATCTAAGTGTTTATAGTTTGGTTTCCTCTAGAGATTAGAAAAAATTGCAAAGCAATAGGAGAATTTTCTTTTTATGAATGATTTTTTATTAGATTTTTTTAAATACCAATCCAAATTCCCACTCCCTCCCCTCCTCCCATTCCCTCCACACACTCTCCACACACCCCACCCCCCTCTAATCCTAAGAGAGGGTAAGGCACTTTGTTTTGTGAAAGGTCCAAGGCCCTCCTTACATCTAGGCTGAGCAAGGTGTACATCCAAAGAGAATAGGATCCCCAAAAGCCAGTACATGCAGTAGAGATAATCCCAGTGCCACTGCCAGTGGCCCATCAGTCTGTCCCAGCCATACAACTGTCAACCACATTCAGAGGGACTAGTTTGGTCCTATGCTTGTTCCTTCCCAGTCCAGCTGGGGTTGGTGAGTTAGTTTAGGTAAACTGTTTCAGTGTATGATCCCTTCTTGGTCTTGACCTCTTTGCTCATATTCTCATTCCTTCTACTCTTCAACTGGACCTTGGGAATTCTGTTCAGTGCTCCGATGTGGGACTCTGCCTCTGTTTCCATCTGTTGTTGGACAAAGGTTCTATGGTGATATTTAAGATAATCATCAGTCTGAATACAGGGCAAGGCCAGTTCAGGCACCCTTTCCTCTATTGCATAGGGTTTTTATGGGGGTCATCTTTGTTGATAGCTGGGAATTTTTCTAGAGTCAGGTTTCTTCCTAACCCCATAATGGCTCCCTCAATCTCTTTCCTTGCTCTGATATCTGTTCTTTCTCCATCTTGACTATCTCATTCCCTTAAGTTCTCAACCCTTCCCTTTTAACCTCCTCTTCCCCTTCTCCCCTTCCTTCTACTCCCCCTACCCACCTCCATGCTCCCAGTTTTGTCGGGCGATCTTGTCTGTTTCCAAATTCCAGGTGGATCTATATGTTTTTCTTTGGGTTCACCTTATTACTTAGCTTCTCAAGGACCATGAACGATAGGCTCAACATCCTTTGTTTATGGCTAGTATCCAATTATGAGTGAGTACTTATTATATTCATTTTGGGGGTCTGGATTACCTCACTTAGGATAGTGTTTTCTATTTCCATCCATTTGCATGNCATCCATTTGCATGCAAAATTCAAGATATTGTTTTTTACCACTGAGTAGTACTCAAATGTGTAAATGTGCCACATTTTCTTTGTAGCAGGGATTTTTCTTAAACCATTAAACTCATTTAGCTTACTGGGAATCTGTTCCAAACCTTGGCTAAGAAGACACAATATGGCCCTGTTGCCTTTCTTGTCCTCCTCACTGTAAGAGAACTCTTATACATGCAAATGTCTATTTCATCCATCCAGTGCTGAAAATGAAGACCAGAAATTTCCTATTGTTGTGTCAACTTGCACAAGCATCATAAATATACGTATTTGCTTGAACTGGATTTCACTCTCCTGAAAATAACTCTGAAGCAAATGCAAGTCATTTATTTGGAAGCTAGCATTGGAAAGTAGGAGAGTCAGAACAAGAGAAATTAAGGAAAAGCAAGAGTATCAGTGAATTAACAAGACACTCTGACAGTCAGGATATTCTTTCACTAGGAATTGTACGATGCATATAAATAGTTTTTAGGAGTGCCTGCTGACAAGGCACAGTATTTGGTCAGTTTATACAATTGTTAGGAGAGGACTGTACCCTGAAGTACATCCTTGCTGAATTTCTGAATTGCATGCTGAGTGATCTGTTCATTTCAGAGAAACCTTGGAGTGTAGTGCTGGAAGATTCTCTACACTAGCCATGAAACACGATGAACAAGAAAAATCTGAGGCTGTTCGGAACTTTCTATCAAACAGTAAAGCTAAGTCAGGTAGACTGAGAACTTGTGAAATATTTCTAAAATGTACTTGCTTCAGTCTTTGGGATAAGTCATTCAGTTTAAAAGAATACTCACATGTTGGATAGAAACGAAGGAGACTATTTGAAATTGAGAACTTAATTAGGATAAAAGCAGGAAGAGGAATAAAAGAAAACACTAAATATTAATGAAAGGAAGAATGACAGTGTGAATCTGGTCAAATATTAAATATTGTAAGGTACTCAAGAATGATGTACTTAGAAATTCTATTGAATTAAGTGAATGAGAAAAGATAATTGACTTTAGTAAGAAGAAATTCTTGGATAAATTAAGCCTGACAGTCACATGAAAATCCATAAATACTGTCTCATTTTGCATTTATAAGTTAATCTCTCTCTTGGAACCTTCTTCTGACAAAGGCCCAAGTGAAGCCTGACACTTCTGACGTGTTCTGACAAAGGACACGTGAATCTCCTTGGGAAGGGAAAATAGAAGAGAGCTTCTGGGTGGACTGGTGTTAGATGGGTGGGAACTGGAAGGATTTGGTTTGGGGATGAATGGGGAGGGGAGAGTACTGAAATAGATGACTGGAAAGCAGGTGCCCATGGGGGCCATTTCGGGGTCAGACAGAAACCTGATGAAAGAGAAACTCCCATGAATCTGCAAGGATAATACTATCTAAGACTCCTTGCAATAACAGATATGTTGGCTATGTAGCCTGAACTGGCCATCCCATGTGGCCAAATTGGTGACTACCCCAATTGTCTTCATCCAGTAACTGATGGAAACAGATGCAGATACTCCAATGAAACCTTTGCCCAAATATGAGGAATACTCCTGAAGAGAGGAAAGAAGGACTGTAGGAACCAGAGGGGTCAAAGACATCACCCAAAAACCCACAGAATCAACTAAACTGGGCTCATAAGAACTCACAGAGTCTGAACCAATAATCAGGGAGCCTGCATGGGACTGACCTAGGCCCTCTACATTTATATGACAGTTGTCTAGCTTGCTCTAATTGTGGGTCTCCTAACAGTGGGAGCAAGGTCTGCACCTGATGCTTAGGATTTCTCTTGGAAACCTATTCCTCTTACTGGATTGCTTTGTGCAGCCTTAATACAAGAGTAGAAGGGTGCTTAGTCTTGCTGTATGTCATGCTTTGTTGATACACATGGGAGGCCTGACCGTTTTTGAACAGAGGAGATGAGGATTGGAGGGCGGTGGAGAGGAAGTAGGGGATAGAACTGGGAGGAAAGTAGAAAGAGGAAACTGTGGTCAAGATATAAAATAATTTAATTAATTAAATAAAATATATTTAAAAAACCCTCCTGTCAAAATACCTTTATATTTTTGTGAGAATTGAATTATTACTATAACTAAAGTTCTTATAACTTATTTCTGGTGAATTGTGAACTTATTGTTATAATGAATATTGAGACACTATTATGTGTGTACTAGAAAATAGTGAACAATTTTACAATTATTGAAAATGATAGATTTTCTTTCAAATCATAAAAGATGATTCTATAATAACCTTAAGAATATCTGGAGCTCCAGTGAAGAGAATAAAATGATGGGGTTGGAGAGTTTCATAATTTTGGGATAGGAGAAGCCAGGAAAAATAGGAAACGGTTCAGAATTACAACAATGGAGACAAAAATGTCTCCTGAAAATGAGTAAAAGAATATATACACAGTAAACTAACTTGTGAAACCATAAAATTGGTTTTAGAGAATAATCTTCTGATTAGAGATATTGAAATATAAATTTAGCATATATATGTATAGATTCATCTAGACCTGAGATTTCTGATGTCTGAGATGCAGTAAATATGTGAAAACCAATATAATGATAAGAAAAAGTTATATGTCTAAGCCTGCCAATTATCAAAGTTTGCATTTGTGTGCATATATATATATGTGTGTGTGTGTGTGTGTGTGTGTGTATGTATATATCTTTGTGTGTGTGTGTGTAATACACTATATAATTCAGGATATTTATTCCCTACATTAACAAGAAGCTAATGATTTTTGAAAGAGAATGAGATAGACATTTCACTTGTTATTTATTGAAAAATATACTGATTGTTTCTTTTATATTCCATTCTAATTAATTTAATAGAAAATGGTTTACACATCTTATTTCTTACTAAAATTATTTTAGTGAAATGGTTTTCATATTGCCTTATGGAATAAAATTATGAGACATATTGTTGTCCATGACAAAAAGACTTCAACTACTGAATTCTGTTGGTCAGTTGTCTCATTACTTGTGACAAAATGCCTAACAGAAGAAAACTTACCGGATAGGGTTTATTTTGGCTTATGTTTCCAAGGGTTTAGTTTGGTTTCTAGATTCCATCAACCTGAAAACCTGTTGCTGAGAAGAACTCTTCATCCTATACCAGCTAGGAAGCACAAGAAGAAACAGAATGAGCTGTTCAGTTTTATTTCTCCCCCTCCTCCTTTCCTTGTCCATGTTACCAGCCTTCCAGTACTGTTTCCTTGGTTATTCTTTTCTTGAAAGGCTGGAGCAGACTCTCCCACAGCTCTGCCTCTTTAATCAGATAGGAGATTCTTAATGCAGTCTTATTGGTTGGCAAGACAACCAATCACTCATGTCTTCTCTGTGTTAGTGTGTAACAATGAGGTTTTTAGAGTTTCAAATTTAATCATACATGTAAACATATTTGGTTTGCACTTTTAAATAAAATTTTTTTCATGTTTCAGTGTACACCATTTTTATCTTTGCAGCATTTTTTTCTTTCAGTGTCTGTTTACACATTGTTTAGAACTACATTTTTTCATATTAGTGGACAAATATCAAAAGGTTGAAGATATCTCTGATTTCAATACCTAGAATAATTTTTCAGACTCAAACACTACTTTTGTCCTTAATACAGGTATAAGACACTCAAGGATGCAGTCACCTTAATGCTTTCCAGTTTTCACAAAAGACTAATTCAAAGCATAATTGATTTACACAGAAGATTGAGCGGTCACATGCCACCATGGTAGTGATAGCTTTAAATTGATATGAATATGATCTAACTCTCCAGGCAAGAGTCTTATGTTCCCATGTGTGTAGCAGTCCCAGATGAATCGTCAGTGTAAAGCATTACTTCAAGTGACCATGAAGCCTCCTTCAAATTAGTATATGAATCAATTAGTTATAATCATCCTCTGATGCTTGATTTCATGGAGACTTCTCTTTCATGACCTTTGATCATAAAGTACCAAAATAAAAAGTCATTCACTTAACATCATTAGAAAAAGAAGAAAATTAATCATTTTTATCATAAAGTGATATTTTTATCTAAGTATTTTCAAGTCCCTTTTGGAAATGTATTGGATTTAGCAATTTGTCTTATGAAATAAACAACAAAATAAGAAATGACACAGAAAATGCCTTAACAATGTCTTATACAAAAGGATTTAACATTCTACTTTCTACCTGAGTTGTGATTTGAGTTCAGTGATATTACTGCTGGTCATCATTTAAACACAAATAAATATATCTTAATTCATGTCTTCATGTCTCCAAGGGAAACAATCTCATTATATCACAGGCAAGTTCAATACTTTCAAAGGATTTAAATACCTACAGAAGGTAATTAATTCAACTGGCTAGTTATTCCAATTAAACATGCTAGTTAATCTGTTAAATATGAATAATGCTCCATTTCCAATATTCTGTATTAAGATGGTGGCAAGTCATTCATTTGTTCATCCCCAATGAATATAAAATAAACACTATTTATACAGAATGTCTCTAATCTTGGAGTAAAAACAATAAAGTTTTTATGTTACGTTAAAAGCTGATTCTTTATAGTGATTGACATGCAAGCATAAGGACATGAGTTCAAGTCCAGGAGTTCATGTAAAAAAAAATGGGTTTGTAGATGCATGTTTATTTTCCCAGGGCCAAGAAGGCAAAAATCTGTCACATCCCTGGCTGGGACTCACAAGCTAGCCAGGCTAATTTAATCATCAAGTTCCAGGCCAGTTTGAGAACCTGCCTTAATAAAGAAACATGGAAACGGCATTTGGGGACAACACCCAAAATTGACCACACACATCTGCATACACACATGCACATGTGCAACTACGCCTTCCACAATCTACCCTCACTAAACAGAAAAGGAGCTTTCCTGAAATAAAATACATAAGGTCAAGTAAAAATAGAGGCCATATATAACTGCTTAAAATAAAAAAGAATTAATGTGAAAATTTATTATTACATTTCAAAATTTAGAAAGAAATTTAATTTCTAGTGATTTCTTGCCATGGTAATCATGACAATACACTTTAATATATCATCAATTATACAATTTAGCTTGTTTTGTGAGAGCGTTATATTTAGTGACGATGGTGGTAATGTTACTATGAGCAAGTTCAAGATGCTAATATATGTTAATGTGTAAATCTTCTACCTCTTAAAGAAAGTAGATGATATCATGTCCAGAGCCTAAAGAAAGGAAACCTGAGTGACACAGTGATGATGTAATCTGTCCTCCTTATAACACTGGTTTAGAGAGATAAAGAAAAAAGCTAGACTACCCAGCTATAGAGTGTACATTGTCAACCAACCCACAACACCATCTTTCAAGTCATCACTGCATGTGACATAAAACAACATGGATATTCTTTACCAAAGAATTAATTTAGGAGTTTTTTTTGACAGTAGAAATTTGACAAACTTCTATAAATAAATACTAGATTTTTGTTGGGTCACAAAGTCTCTCCTACTTCATATGCCCCTAGAACTGCAATTTAACTTGTACACCATGAAAGGAGTGGCTCTGTTCCTAGCATATTTTATTTACAAAATAGATGCAATAGTTTGTATTTGGTCCATGAGCTTAAAGTTGCAGATAAAAATAAAGTAGATGGATGAGTTGAGAAGGGAGAGGAGGGAGAGGATGGAATTTTAAGGTAATTATGGTTATTCTCAGCTGCACAGGAATTTTAAGGTAATTAAGGTAACTTTCAGCAATGCAGACCTTTTAAGAACAGTCATCTCAAAGCAAACATACACAAACAAAATATCAATTAATAGATCATGGCAGTGGTTGGAATGAGTGATTTGATGCATTTTGATACCCCTATTTCAAATGCAGTGTGCCCTTAGAAAAATTAAGGTTTAAAGAATTGAGGGATTCTGTCAATCTATGAAATGGGTTTAGAAAACATCCTTCTTAATTCTTTGAGATTCCAATGTTCCAAAAGATCTTTATCAAGCTGAAATTATCCCTTAAATTGGAAGCTTCTTAAGTTGTCATGATTCTCATGATATTAATGTGAATACAGTTTAAGAACAATGTAATGTACCTAAAGCATGCATTCTGGGGTGTTCTTACAAACTAAATACCAATATATTCCTAGAATCAAGACATAAAATATTTATTTCACTTCATAAAATTACTTTCTGCTTTTCCCAATTGTATCTTCTGCCTCCAGCACTGGACAATGACTGATTGTTCTCTTTCCTGGTCTCTTAGGCCTTTTCTTCATTTTCACACACACACACACACACACACACACACACACAGAGATACTCATACACACATAATGAATAACATATATATGAAATGAATAATGAATAACATACGTGTGAATGCACATTCTTTTGTTTTCTTTCTGAATCATTTTAAATTTCATTTTCATTTTATTTTATTTCAAATACAAGTAATTATTTTTCAGAAAATAAAATAAATAAATTATATGAATAGAAAAGCTTATTTAGTAATTTCATCTTAAGATGAAAATTGGACTATTTTTAGGTGTGAATATTATAAGTAAAAGTGGTATTAATATTCACACATAAATTGTTATGTGAATATACGTTTCATCCCCTTAGGTGAAAACAAAATAACAAGAATTGAATGATGTTAAATTTAAAAGTAATTTCAACTCTTGAGTCTGTTGCTTGTTTCCCCACCTCATTTTAATGAATTCTTTCAGAATTCCATATGATACATTTTAAACATTCACCTGCCTCCCTTAACCCCTTCCAGAATCCTTCCTGTACCTATCCTAGTAGTATCTTCTTTGAAAAACCACATTGAATAGAGTGTGTGCTGGACATTCTCTGTTGCCTTCCCCTGGAGCATTGTCAGCCCTATCCTAAAATAAAATGACTCCCACTCATAGCAATCATCAACTGCCATTATCTCCTGGGCTAGAAAGGGGACTCAATGCCCGTGTCCACCAACTATGGCAGTATTTTGGTCCTGCATGAATTTGCACAGGTTTTGAGCCTGAGCCTGTGCAGCTTTTGTGCATACATACTATCTCAGGTGCTGTGAGTTCATATGTCCAGCTGCCCTGTGTGACTGGAAAATATTGTTTCATTGCAGGCATACACCTTTCTGCCTCTCTTCTACAAATACAAAACATTCCCATCAGCCCCTCTGGATGCGTTTCAGCTTCACCTCTTCACCAGCCCTTTGGAACACACTTGGGTTTTTTTTTTCGTTCTCTCTCTCTCTCTCTCTCTCTCTCTCTCTCTCTTTCTTTTTTTTGAGGTAGGGTTTCTTCATAACAGGCCTGTCTACCTGGAATTCACTCTGTAAACCAGAGATCCACCCGTCTCTGCCTCTCAGGTGCTGGGATTAAAGGCTTGAGCCACCATCACCTGGATACTGTCAGCCCTTTTATTTTGCCTTTTTATAAATATGTGGTATTATCTTCTCTTACCTTGACTTTAATTTATTTTCACTCGTTTTTCCATTTGAGTGTTTGTCATTTACATATATGAATATTATTTCAAATATTTTTCTCTTTTAAAAATTACCTTTTATAACATAACTGAGTTCTTAGAAGTCCTCTGTGCTCACTCAGACTATCTCCACAGATGTTTACTTGTCAGGTTCTTAGTTCAAATGTGCTAATAATAAATTACCTTACTATGTGATTTATTGGAAAGACATTTCTCTTTTGTTTTTGAAAGATATTATCTCTGAGTGGATAATTCTTGATGGAAATTTGTTTTCCTTTCTCCACGAAGCTGCCTCAGCATCTTTCCTCTTGTTTAGTTTCTCCCCCAAAACTTCTTCTATCTCTGATATTTGTTTATCTGTATATATTTTATAACACACCTTCTTTCCTTTCTTTCTAGCTGATTTTATGGCTTTTTTACATTTGCCTTTTCGATATCCAACTATACCAAGGCTCTTGTGTGTATAAGTGTACATGTGAATTTGTGTGTATGTGTGGGTATGTGGTGGTCATGATGGTGGTGCTTGTGTGTGCATGTGTGTGTTTGTTCTCATTTGCTTTTAGTTTATGTCATATTTAATCAGGATCTCTGATGAGCTACACTGTTTGTATGAATTCTTGACTTTTTTATGATTTATTGTATTGAAATATTTTTCTTTCCTTTTCCTAACTTGAAATTTTGTTTAAATTTGTAACTAACAACATAATACTCCTACAGCTCTTTTCTTCTGTGTCTCTCCCTCTCTGTGTGTCTCTGTCTATCTTCCTGTTTCTCTTTGAGTAATAAACATTAACTTAGAACATCTCCCCCTTCTTTTTATCCAAATGTCTCCTCTGATGATGAAACTACAAATGCCATCCATGGTCTCTGTTGACATGCTTCCCTAGCATTTGTGTAAAATTATATTTCCTGCAATTTTCTTCTATCATTTGATGTTACTTCTCTGCCATTGGATGTTCTGTCTTCTCTATGAGTGCCTAGGGAATATAAATCTTATTGATCTTAAACTGTGTGAATGATGGCCACAGCATCCAAGATATTTGTGGCATTGTGGATACCCCTGTATACTTCTGATGGTCTCTGTATTTCACTATTATGTACACCATGTTTTCTATTCAATTCCAGATATTGTATTCATGAGAGTCATGAATGGAAGTGGTTAGCTATTTTCTGATGGGGAAATATACACCTCTTTACTTTTTCAATTTCATTAAAATATTTATAAATGCTTTGCCTGCTTGTATGTCTGTGTATCACATTCATATTTGGTGTTCTCAGAGGCCAGAAGAGGGCATTAGCAGTAGCCTTTAAGTTACCTGCCCACTTGGGCATGGCCTCTTATACTATAAATTCTGATGTAAAGCTTGCCTCTGGCCTGTCTTCTGGCTGCAGATTTCAGTTGCTGTTCCCCATTCGAGCAAAGGACTGTGATCTCTGAGTCTACCCCTAAATAAATAACCCTTTATTATACTCAATTCTGAGCTAGTGTGGGATTTCTTTTTAGTGTCTGTCTTCATTAGACCCTTGAAATTGAACTTACATGAGTCTGTGAGTTGCCATGTTGATGCTGGAAATCAAACTTGGGTCTTATGAAAGAGCAGAAAGCACATTAACTACTAAGCAATCTCTCTAGCTACCATATGTCTTTCTATACTTGGCACCAAGGACAAAAGGGGGGGGTGACATTGCAGCCACAAAACACGGGCTTCAATTTTGTTGTTTTCCTCCAACTTCATGTTACTCTTTCCTTGCACTGAGCATAAGAACTTATTTGCCAAGGATTCTTGCTGCTATTCTATTCCTACTGCCTCATGTTCTGTCTCCCAGTTCTTGCTTTTCTCCAGAACTAAGCAGATTATGACGGTTTTAATTGTCAACTCCACTCAACGGAGAATCACTCAAGAAGAGAGTATCAATGAGGAATTTTCTAGAACAGGTATGTCTTTGGGAGACTGTCTTAAAATATTAATTGATATGAGAAACCTGCTCATTGTGTGTGGTACTATTCCCAAGGTTTGAGTCCAGCACAAAACCAAAAAGGAGAGAAGAATTCACGTATTCATTCCTCTTCTGCCCTTGACTGCAGACATAATGTCAGTAGATGCTTCAATGTTTGCTGCCTTGGCCTCCCATTGGTGCTGGTCTGTAACATGGGCATAGGAACTAGAGTTAACCTTTAATTCCCTAGCTTTCTTTGTAAAGATATTTTATAATAGCAATGTAAATGCAATTAATACACAAATAATGATAATTCCCTGGTGTTTTCCAGGTTTATTATGCAAAGGAGATGAGGAGCTTTGTTACAGACACAGCCTCTGTTATAAAAAAAGCTCTTTTATCTTGGCAAGTTTCAAAATGTATGCAATATTCAGCAGCCTTCTGTCGCATGGTGATGATGGAAGTGAGAGGTGACAATGAGTAAAATGAGGTACAAATAAGTATGTTTTATATAAGTAAATTTATATAACTATGAAAAGAAACTGAGCTATATGAATATCAGTAGCTTTTGGCAGAGAGTAAGATACAGAGAATGACAAAAATTTGAAAAGGCTCTTTATTATATAATGATATTTCTTCTGTGGAGATTTTGCTATAAATTAAATAACATTTTAAAATGTTGAGCTCTTAAAATTGTATTTATTTAAATGTAGCCATTAATACCTTTCATCAACAAAAAATAAAATGAAAAGTATAATTAAATTAAACGATAATGACCTTATTGTGAGGTCAATGGAGACTTTCACATCTACAACTATACATTTTGTTGTTGACACATTTTGAGATTGGGTCTTGCTATGCAGACCAGGCTTGTCCTTAACTTATTGCATATATTAAATTCACCTGGGACTTATAATCTTTCTGCCTGAATACTGAGCACTAGAAAGACTGGCATATAGGACAGTGTATCACTTAATTTGAAAATGTTTTACTTTTAAACGTGTGTGTGTGTGTGTGTTCACACATGTGTACTCACATGCTGGTCAGAGGACAGCATTTAGAAGTTTGTTTTTTTCTTTTATTCCGAAATTTTGGGTTTCACATGGGACTAAAGTCAAAATTGGCACCCCAAATGCCCCTGATTTTAAAATATTTCACTAAGAACTACTAGTTTAATTTTTACCATAAGAAGTATGTATGATTTCATTTCTACTCTACATATGATGTCTTCTGCCATGCTTGGCAATGCGATAAAGTAGATATAATATGAGCCAGAAATGTTTCAAATTTGAAAGAAATAGCATGGCAATTTAAAGCAATTTACAGACATCTGGGCAGCTTGCAACTATATGTGCATAACAGTAGAACTCCTCCTTTTTCTTCCATATCACAAGGTGACAGTGAAACTCCCTGTCTTCCAAATGAACCAGTCTCTACTCTAAATTAATACAGATTCTCTTTCTTTTAGTGTTTGTCATGTATTGCATCATCATGTTTCCTCTCTGCAAGTTAATGGATAAGAGCATCTCTAGGCCATTCAACTCATCCAGGGTTTCCAGAACAGATATGTTGCAATGGTTTCATCATGTTAGTGGCCAAAACAAAAACGTTTATTTTCTTTTTGCTGTGTTCTATTTCATAGCGTTGCAACATTTTAATAGCACTGACTCTTGCAAATTATGAAAAGTCCTAAATCTATAATTTTCATAATCACAGACCAAAAATGGAAAGTATTATCAAATGAATATGTTATGACACTGATCATAGAATGTTTCATGTATGCAAGAAAAGGCATGCAGAATATTCACCATAACACAGATTTTATGGTGTCTATGTCTGTGCCATCTTCTAGGACAAAATGTTATGAATGCTTATGCCACATTTGATTCAGTGTTGATTCAGAATTCTTATCTTTAATAGTGATATTAAATATAAGTGAAGTAAAAAGATTGTAATCCTAAAGGTACAGAACCATATTCAAATTTCCATGTATTTACTGGAGCACATCTTTAATAACCTAAACTATGTCCATTGCTGAGAGATTTTCACAAGTTTTACCCGTTTCCCTCCTACTCAGAGATACACTGTACTTAGAGGGGCAGCTTAATGACAGAAATTCCTCCCATCACCATTCAGTGGCTCTTATTCATATAGTGATGAAGGATATGTCTTCAGGATAACCAGAGAAGTTGGCTCAAAATGAGTTACTCATCTCCAGTTGCTATGCCTTTGCACTGCTGTTATTTCTAAATCCTCACTTGCTTTGTATGGACTTCTTTTTGCCATTTGCTCTTGTCTTTGCCCGGTGGGCAGATGGATCATTTGAATGGGACAAAGTCAAAGGGTTGTGAGCATTTGTTAAGTGTCAGAATATTGACTACCTTCTGTTCTTCCCGTATGACATTATTTCAGAAGATTACTCTTGCATTCTGTAGTAAGTGTACTCTCTAGAGCAAGTGGCAAATTATGTTTAGATAACTATATGGCTTTAATATCATACTAAGGACTTATACATTAATTAGAAGATACCATCAAATTTATGTAATAAAAATAAAATGTGTCTACAACTTCTGTATGCAAGCCTGTTGCTTTGTAATCTGGTTTCAAGTACATAAATTGTGGGTCTGAAAAATGTGGCCAAGCAGAGGTTGTTTTTTTCCCCTCTGATGCTAATAATTGTATTTTAGTAATATAAAAACCTGTCTTCTATTTTAGTCACATAATGGGAAAGAGAAATGTAAGGAATGGATGTGATTCATGATCACAAAGTTGGTATTCCTTGGTCTGATAATGAGTAGTCAGTGTTCATTTGAAGGCATAAAGCCACTCTCTTGTGTCTGAATCATGAGCTTCCTGTGTTGTTTCTTTTTCTGCCTCTTCCCTAATCAGCAGAGTTCTGAGAGTACCATCCAGACAGTAAATCAAATAATAATAATACCCTTTCCTGATTTGTCTGCTTAGACTGTTAACTTCTAAAAGTCCCATTTTCTGCTGTTCTATATATAACCCGAGTTTCTTATTAACTCAAAGAAAGAAATTGAAGAGTCTGCAAATAGTATGCATGCCTTTTGAAATCTGTTTTTTGATTTTTTTTTGCCTCTGAGGCATCATCACATTTTCCCTTGACCACAAGTAGCAGCAACAAAACAGAATAAATTGGTAGTATTCCAGAAATATCCACACATGTGACAGTCATCTTTGGGCAGGTTCCCATGTCAGTTATTGCTTCTATTAAACCAGAAGTTGGAGGGGGAAGGAAGGGACAAATATACATTGTATTGTATACATGTATGAAATTCTTAATAATAAATAAACAAATCTTCATAAATATTCCTTATATCTGCATATTTGTCTTTATGCTTTGCTTTTGGCTTTGAGTCAAGGATACTCATGGTCATCCAGTCTCAACCTTCCAAATGCTGGAATAGAAGATGTAAAGACATGTCGTCAGTCAGGGACTTTGCCGTTATTCCCCTCTGTGTGTGTGTGTACATACATGCATATGCAAGTGAATGCTAATTTTTTAATGGAAAGCGGATGAAATCTTTATGTTCCTCCATTGCTTTCAATCTCATATTTGGAGGCAGAGTCTCTCATTTGAACCTACGACTTGCCAATGCAGCTTTTCTACACAGTTTTAATGCTAACTTGACACAAGCTAGCGGAGGTAACCTAAATCAAGGAAATGCCTTCATAAGATCTGGTTGTAGAACATTTTCTTACTTAGTTATTGATGTGGGAGGACCCTGTCTATTGTCGGTGGAAGCACCTCTGGGCTTAGATTCTATAAGAAAGCAGGCTGAGCAAGCCATTTGCAGTAAACTGGTAAGCGTCGTCACTCCATAACCCCTGCATCAGATTCTGCCTCCAGGTTTCTGAACTGTTTGAGGTCTTGTCCTTATTTTACTCAATGATACAAGTGTAAGCCAAATAACCCCTCTTCCCCTAATTTACTTTTGAGTCGTGGTGTTTCATTGCAGCAATAGAAAACCTAACTAAAACAATTTAGTACAGGATGATAGGGAATTGTTGTGCCAGACCAGAACATGCTGATTTTGGTAGGATTGTGGATGGACTTTCAAACTTTGAGCAAGGAAAGTCATTAAATGTCTAATGCTTGGAAAGATGTTCAATAGGAGCTTAGAAAATAAGAATATGGAGGGCAATACAGAAGATGGAGGCCTGTCTTATGAAGTTTCAGAAGGAAATTTAAAGGTTTTATTGGGGCCAATTGTTATTTTGAGTTCAGAGATTAATTGTGCTGGACAGTTTTATGTCAACTTGAAGCAAGCTAGAGTTATCTAAAAGTAGCTAACCTCAATAGAGAAAATGACTCCATATGATCCCACTGTAGAGCATTTTCTTAATCAGTGATTGATGGGCGGTGCTATCCCTGGGCTGCTGTGCCAGTGTTCTTAAAGAACACAGGCTGAGCAAACCATGTGGAACATGTCAGTAACTAGCACCACTCCATGGCTTCTGCAACAGCTCTTGCCTCCAAGTTCTTGCTCTGCTTGAGTTCCTGTCCTGACTTCCTTTAGTTAACAAACAGTAATATGGAAATGACAGGTAAGTAGCCTTTTCTTCCCCAAGTTTCCTTTTGGTCATGAAGTTTCATCACAGCAAGAAAAACCCTAACTAAGACAGCAGCTACTCAAAAACAGCTTCCTCGGGTAATCCCCTCTGTCAGTTTCAGGAGTGCTGGATTTATAGGCAGACCTCCATGGTCACCAGGAATTTACCTACGTTCTGGAAATCATACTTCTGATCCTGAATTGTGTGACATGATGGTTGGTTTAATCTTCATCTTGATTTAACCCAGAATTTCCTGAGAAGAGACTCTCATTTAGAGATTCTGTACATTGGGTTACCCTGTCGCCATGTTTATGGAGGATTATCATGATTTCCTTAATTGTTCTGGGAAGATTCACCATAAATCTGGACTTCACCTTCTGGTAACAGCCCAGGCTAAAAAATAAAATAAAAGAACATGGAAAATGGAATTTTTTAAAACTTGTTTTTCCTTCAGTCTTGCTAGATAGTTCTCCTAATACCCTTGGGTTGCTTACGATTTCTTTGTTGATGTTAAAAATCATCTTCTCCATCTTCCAACATACATTGAAGGCCAGTGGTTGTCCAGATGTTCTCTAAGCCTTGGGTGCTAGATTGGGGCTGCTGAGACATCAGACTCATGGACTGAGCATCTATTGGCTTCTCAGTCTCTCCATGTGAGACAGCCATTTTATATTGGTCCAACCATACATTATAAGCCAATCTAATAAATATCCTTTAATATATTAATTTTATGGATACTGTTTCCCTAGAGATGATTGATGGAAGAAAAAATTATATTACCACTGAGATATCTCCCCGTCCTTTTTTTGATGATGGGTTTATATGTGTCTCCTCAGTGATACCAGTACATGCTTTTCAATGTTCTAAAAATTAAATGCTCAAAAACAATACATTACATGCTTTTGAGAGTTCAAGCCCTGTATCTGAATTCAATTAGAGCATTAGTATGTACTTACATCCTGTCAGACTGCTTCCCTTTCATGCTGTAGAAATGATGGAATACTGGAATGTTTGAACGTGTGCTAGGCTGGTTAGTTTTTGAGAACTCTCCACAAACTAGAGTCATGTGGGAAAAAGGAAATTAACTGAGGATTATCTTCCCTCAGACTGGCCTCTGAGCATGTCCAGGGCTTGAATTTTCCTGATTAATTGTTTAAGTGGGAGAGTCCAACCCACTGTGTGAAGTGTCATCTCTGTACGGGCATGGGTTGTAGAAGAAAGATAGCTGAACAAGCCAAACACAGCAAACCAGTAAGCAGCTTCCTCCATGTCCTCTCCTTCAGTTTCTGCCACCGGGTTTCTTCTTTGAATTTTTTCCTTGGCTGTCTTTGATGATGGACTACAATATTTTGTCTCTGTGGTATAGAATGAAGTGCCTAGTGTGAATGAATCTCAGTCCCTTCCTTGTCAAATGCAAAATATCTATCTCACATGGTTATTTGGAATGCTGAATGATGAAGAAAAATGTAGTTTGAAATTAATTACATATTACTTATATATAAAGTGTATTAAAATGGAATTTAATTTACAAATAATCTTATAATAAAGGAGTTTTAAATACAGCCACAAGAATCTGACTGATCATGCAACTTATACGATCTATGTTTATGCATTTTTCTTTATAAGCAAAGAATTATACGATATTTTTAGTACAAGATACATTTGCCTTATTTTTTTAATTTATACTGATGATTCAAATATGTACACCCTAATTGTCCATTGCTGATAACCAACCAATTTTTCATCAGGAGAGGATGGTCCACTTGGAGCTCCACTTCTCACTGCAGTAAACTCAGGATGTGTTGCTGGCAGTAATTTAAGATAGTATCACTTCCCCAGTGCCTTTTCTTAGAAAAGTATAAGATGTTATGTTTCACTTGTGTCAAGAGATGGCATAGATGTTAGTGTTGTCCCCTGAAAACTAATTTTCTACCACATAGCAATGAGAAAGCCAACCGTGCTCCTCAAGAGTATTTGTGTAGCAGTGACAATATATCAACCTAAAAAGTTAAGAGAATATTCAAAGCCCCAAACTGGTGTATTTTTCTCACTTTGGTTATAACTTTTAAGAACTTTCCTTTGCTTAACTCATAGCATTGTTCTTTATAAAGACTCACCTTAGTTGAAATAAAGTTTTAAATTTACTACCACAGAGTATTTCTAATTAGAGAGTTATAACCACTAAAATACTCACATAAAGAACAATAATTTAAGAGATTTCATGGGAAACAACTTCTACAATGTCTATATTATTGTAATTATACAGCTCCTTCCTTGTTTTTCTCAGGAGGTTTTTATATGAGATAATAACTTAGAAAATGATATTAATGAGCCTAATACCAAAGCTCCTACCAATCTTAATTCACACCTTTTCTGCCAGTTTGAATATTTTATTTATGCTTAAATATCAATTATGCAACTGAAAATGTGTTCAAAGGGGTATTAGCCATCCATCTCTTTAGAAAGAAATTCAAACTAATCCCTGACTATATTAAGTGATCAAAGAGATAGGCTAGCATTCATTCCATGTCTGAATATGATTAGAAAAACAAAAATCCCACAGGTTCCTTCATATATCTCAGAAACAAAATTACTCTTGTCAAAATGTATTTAGGATGGTAAGATTGCTCATTAGATAAAGACATTTTCTGGTCAGACATGACCATCAACATGAGTTCGATTCTTAGAATCTACCCTGGAATGAGATAAATGAACTCTACAGAGCTGTTATCTGACTTCCACATGTGTGCATGCCACAGGCACATCTACACACACACACACACACATACACACACACACTCTCATTTGTAAATGCTAAATATTTTGTACTCAGTGCTAACTAATTTAAATGTTGCTGTGATTAAAAATAAGATATATGAGGGAGAAAAAGAAGACATACTTCAAATGGTCTATTTATTCAAGGAGTTTATGTTCCAGGAGGATCAGAGCCTTTAGAGAACCAGCAACTGAATTATCAAGAGCAAGATATCATAAAAAGTAACCAGATTACATTAGACAAAGAAATAATAGCACCTAGCAGTATCCAGACATCCTTAGAGTTCTTGACGGTGGAGTATGAGATACTGAGCTTACTCTGTCCCACGAGGCATAGAGCTAAGCACATAAATAAAAGTCTCTGACCACATTCCCTGGTTCCCTAAGATGAGTGTAAGAGTCCTGGGATGAACAAGACATAGGCAGAGAGTTGAGTATCTTATGGTCAGTGCACACTGCTGGAGATTCCATCACAATACTTCCAAGGACATAGACTAGCAGTATTTTGTGTCAGTTGTGAAACTGAAGAATTTAAATGAATAAAACCTGTTGGGAGCTGTGTAGCCTCATTTCAGATCAACCGATGAATGCTTTTCCAACAGGTCTCCTTGAGGCAAAACCTGTGGAGATGGTCTCTCACTAGGTACGAACCAGTGGTTCTCAGGACAGTGTGCATGCTCTCTTCTCTCTCATAATGTTGGTGATCCTCGTAGTGGTTTTAATTTCAGTCATTCATGGGACAGAAGTGATCATTCCTGGAAACCTCATTTTTTTCCCTAAAATTTTTCGGGAACTGATGTTTCTCAGATTACTTATCTGGAAATACCAGCTGTTACTCCAGACCCTAGGAAATTTGCTGATTCAATGCTGAAAGAATCTGAGGCAATAAAAGTTAATGGGCACATATAAAGAAGCAACACAAGGGACAATAATTTCATCTCCTGATTCTGGGGGAAACGCATTAAGATGGAAAAAGAGTACCTTATCAAAGTTTGCCCTTTATAGAGAGGCACAGGCATGCAGGACCCATTTGTAGGACAAGGTAACAGTTGGAGACATACAAGCTAACTGTGTGCATGCAGTTTATGGCAAATCACCTGTATTTCTATAAATATGCTTTGTTTAATTTTAAACAATATTGTTGCTCTTGAGAACATGTACCTATGTTTATCATCTTTTAGTTCTGTAAGAACAAGACATGCCTGTCTGTATTCTGTCAATCATGTATTTTAATAAAATGCTGATTAGCCAGGCAGGAAGTATAGGTGGGCCAACCAGACAGGAAGTAGTAGAGTTGGGGACATGAGAACAGGAGAATGCTGGA
>LOEQ01001661.1:177109-191856 GCA_001685075.1 Bramus lutescens | reverse complement strand
TTCATTCTGAATTAAGAAAAATCCAGTTTGATCAAGGAAGACCACCTGAGAAATTACATTCAGAGGGTTCAGTTTGATCCCACGCACGTTCAGTCCCAGTTCAGCTGGATTTGGTGAGTTCCCCTAAGCTCAGGCACACTGTCTCAGTGGGTGGACCAACTTGCTCATATTCTGCCTCCTTCTGCTCTTCAACTGGAACTTGGGAGCTCAGTCCAGAGCTCCAATGTGGGCCTCTGTCTCTATCTCTATCTGTGGCAGACAAAGGTTCTATGGTGATATTGAAGATAGTCATCAGTTTGACTATGGGACAAGGCCAGTTCAGGCACCCTCTCCTCCACTGCCCCAGAGTCCTAGCTGGGGTCATCCCCTTGGACTTCTGGGAATCCCTCTAGAGTCAAGCCTCTTACCAACCCCAAAATCGCTCCCTCAGTTAAGATATCTTTCCCTGCTCCCATATCCATTCTTCCTCCATCTCAACCATCCCACTCCGCCAAGCTCTCCCCAATCCTCCCCTTCTCCTCTTTCTCTCCCCTTCTCCCCTTTCTCTCCCCTTCTCCCCTTTCCCCCACCCAACCCCACCCCCGTGCTCCCAACTTTTTCCTGGTGATCTTGTCTGCTTCCAATTTCCAGGAGGATCTATATATGTTTTTCTTTGGGTTCACCTTATTACTTAGCTTCTATAGGATCACGAACTATAGCTTCAATGTTCATTGTTTATGGCTAGAATCCACAACTGAGTGAGTACATACCATATTCATTTTGCCAGTTTTATTGAGAATTTTTGCTCACTGTTCATGAGTAAGACCTGTCTGTAATTCTCTTTCTTAGTAATGTCTATATGTGGTTTGGGTATCGGGATAATTATAGCCTCATAAAAAGAGTTTAGTAATGTTCCTTCTGTTTCTATTGTGTGGAACAATTTGAAGAGTATTGCTATTAGTTCTTCTTTGAAAATCTTGCAGAATTCTGAGCTGAAACCTTCAGGTACTGAACATTTTTTGGCTGGGAGACTTTTGATGACTCTATTTCTTCAGCAGTTATAGGTTTGTTTAATTTGCTTATCTGTTCTTGATTTAATGTTGGTAAGTGATAATTATCCAGAAAGTTGTCCATTTTCTTTAAGTTTTACAATTTTGTACAGTACAGGTTTTTGAAATAAGACCTAAAGATTCTCTGGATTAACTCCTTGTCTATTGTTATGTCCCCCTTTTCATTTCTGATTTGGTTAATTTGGATATTCTCTATCTGCCTTTTTTTTTTTTGTTAGTTTGGATAAAGGTTTGTCTATTAACCAACTCTTTGTCTCTTTTTTTGTATTGTTTTCTTTGTTTCTATATTTTGTATCTGTTGAGGTTTGTTTTATTGCCTAGTATGTGGTCAGTATTTGAGAAAGTTCCATGAGGTGCTGAGAAGAAGAAGGAATATTCTTTTATGTTTGGATAAAATGTTCTATAGATGTCTATTAAGTCCATTTGAGTTATAACATGTGTTAGTTCCCTTGTTTCTGTTAATTTTTTTGTCTGACAGACCTGTCCAGTGATAAGAGTGGAGTGTTGAAGTCTACCACTATTAGTATGTGGGGTTTAATGTGTGATTTAAGTTTTAGAAGTGTTGAGATTTTTTTTAAATTCTTTATGGCATATAATATACTAAGCTAGTTATATTCTCTACAGACTTTTAATTCACTGCTTATAAAATAGAATAAATACTACTAGCATTGATCATTCCTTGAAAGATTTAGATTAACTGTACAATATGGCTAATACCAACACTGATTTATGTTTCTATTACTGATTCTTAATGTGTAGATCAATAAGAACATTTGCACATGTGATTACCTCAAAATATTAAAATTTTTTATCTCACAAAATTTTCTATAGTCTCTAAAACTACCCAAGCAAATTATCCAAGACTTCTTTGACCTAAGAGATGATGTAATACTTCAGTTTACTTATTGATGCTCATGTATGTGCCCATGAGACAAATGCAAAACATTTTGTGTTTGGTTTAAAATAATTATCTGAGATTTTAGAAAAGCACCACTTCATCAAAAGCCATATACTGAAATTTTAGTATGCTCTGCATTAATTTATTAGGATCAACAAGCAGAAACCAAAAATAATTGTTACATGCCCTCTGGTATTACAAATTAGTTATCATCATGAAGCAATAGATGTTTACAAGAACCACATTCCAAGCTGAATCACGAATTATAAATTAAAACATTGAATTTCCTCTACATATCTACTGACTTGTAACTTAAGGACACACCATCAATTAAACAAGTATTCTATTTTATATGATGATGAGAAAGCTAACATGGCTGAAACAAAAAAAAGTGATTAATTTATCTCAGTAGGAACTATTAGTGGGGAAATCTATTCTTATTTTTTCCACCAATCCAATTATTGAAATTCTTTATTTCTACCATGCTACAATATATAGCAGGCTCCTAGAGATCTGGGGAAGCAGAAGAAGCCTAAGACCTTAGCATGAACCGTAAATTTATCCCTTTTCTTTGCAAAGGTTACAGACAAGGGCACTGCTTGCAAACTGGCTTTCTAAGAACTCTGTGAGAGGTATAGCTGTGCCCCCTTTCATCCCTCTGTATCCACACCATTTCCCCATTTTTTCATTTATGTACTATTCAAAAATGAGCTGAATTGTAATAAAATACCACAAAGCATGCTCTCTCTTGAATATTCAGAGAGGAATACATAATAATAGCTTCTTTCAATGACTCTATAAGCTACTAGAGAAAAAGTGATAAGAAAATAAATTATTGGAACAATATATACACAGTGCTAAAATTAAAGAAATGCACAGTGAGAACATAAGAAGGTAGTGTATTTTCACTAATGTCTTAGTGAAAGGAACGTATATCACAGACATTGCTAAATAAATACCCAAGAGTTAAAAAAGTACTCTAGATAATTGGATAAAAATATGTCCCCTTATTATAATATGGAACGGAATATGAATATATAGAAGCTGAACCTGGCTGGTATAGGATGGAAATTACAGAAAAGCATATGCATATAAGTTACCATCTGATGTTGTGATAAAACACCATGATCATATACAACTTGGAGAAGAGTTTATTTTGTCTGTGGTTACAAAGGGCAAGAGTCCATTGTGTTGAGAAAACATGGCCAAAAGTAGCAGACATGAAACCAGGAAAAGAAAGCTTAAAGATCACATCCTCAAGAGAATAAAAGGCTTTCCACAATGATGTGCTTCCTTCAGCAAGGACACACAATCTAAACCTTTCCAAACAATGACATCCAAGGACCAAGTGTTCAAATATTTAGCCTATGGAGTTCATTCTCACTGGCATTATATGCCAGGAATTCTACTTAAAAATAGAGCATGCTCCCAAGACCAGCTGGACTGGGACTGATGGTGCATGTGATCAAACTGGACTCTCTGAATGTGGCTGATAAGGAGAGCTGACTGAGNGAGGAGGGGAGGAGGTGGAAATTTTTAATAATAAAAAAGAAAATGAAAAAAAATAAATATTTCCAGGAGTGAAAAAAATAGAGCGTGCTATATGATGAAAGCAAACCTAGATATAAAATAAGTCAGGAAATAAAATAAGCAAGGCAATGTAATTGATGTGAATTCTTGAGAGCTCAGCTACCCAAATGCAAAGGTTGAATCCTGTCCTTGTCAAATTCATTTTTTAGTTTGCATGGTGTATTTTTTTAATTTACTCACTTGAAAATTCAAATAAAAACAATAAAGGAACTATTTTTAATAAAGAAATATTCCACCAGGTATTAATATTTTTTCTTTTTTTAGACTTCATGATAAAAGCCATTATTCTTCTATCTACACTCTGTTAGCATCAGAATTAGAGGCACAACAGCTCTCTGACTTGGTGTTTATTTAGCAAACACTTCATCTTCACTTCTCTAAGATCGGAAGGAAGAGACACAAAATATGGACATTGTCATTACAAAGACCACCCGAGGATCTACTATGTTCTTTTATGGTATATGGCTGGTGATATTGCATTGAATTGAAGAGCCTTGGATATATTTTTAGGCAAACAGAGAAATAATTGCACTGACAACAGAATTAAATTTATTGATTACTAAGATGATTCCAGCTAGAACACATCCATTTTATTATTCTTTTATGCAAAGAATTGGAAGTTTCCAAAATGTTGATCAATACCTTGTATATAGGTTCAACATAGTAGCTTGAAAAAGGCCTGATTGCAAATTAAATTTCGTGAATTTTCTTCTTTTACAAGGATTCAGATACCATTTTTCATAAGTAATTGTTAGAACATGTAATTTTGACTTGTTCTTACCCACAATTCTATTTTATTTGAATTAAAGGCATAGTGCTTAATTAATGCAGAATGATGCATATGCAATTTAAAATGTAGGCTTCCTCTAAAGTAGGAGATAAATAAGACAGAATATTCCAATAAAGAATATAATTTAAGCAGGTATTTGTTTCTTCTATATTATGTAATGCTTTAAAAATATTTTAAATTTTGAAAGTTCACCTTAATGTTGAGCAAAAGGCAAAGTAGATATGAATGGTGAATATTTAGGAAGAGTAACAGTTCGTCACTTGGCAATAGAATCAATGCAATTGTATGGATTTTTCTTAAAGCTATTATTTTGCAATGAGTATTCATTTTCTCTAAAAATATTAACTTGAAAGAAGAATTATTGCTGCAGTTTTTATGCACATTATTTCTGCTTTCTCATTTAACAAGTGGCTGTGGATATACTGATATGAAGAGATTTTATTACTGTCTAAATAGAATATTTTCAGCTATTGAAGTACCTCTATATCTGTCAGAAAAAGTTCAAAACAAAATAAAGTTAAAGTAAAATTCATAAAAGAAATAAATAAAAATCAATACTAGATAAAAGAAGTGATCATTAACAATAGCATCTGTGTGATCCCAAGCATCCTTAAATTTACTTTTTACAAGTTAATTTGCAATTATACGAGTTATTATTTCACTTCAATGGCCTATCATTAAATCAAAACAAATTCAAAAGGAAAAAATTCTTTGTTATATTGATTTTTATTGAGCTCTATACTTTTCTCCCCTCCATGCCTTTCTTCATCCCCTTCAACCACCTCCCCCAACAAGGTCCCCAGGCTTCCAATTTACTCAGGAGATCTCATCTTTTTCTACTTCCCATGTAGATTCGTTCTATGTAAGTCTCTCTTAGTGTCCTCATTGTTGTCTAAGTAAATCCCCCCCATCGAATAATGGATAAGGAAAATATGGTATATTTACACAATGGAGTACTACATAGCAGAAAAAAATAATGACATCTTGAATTTTGCAGAAAAAATGGATGGAGCTAGACAACATTATTTTGAGTAAGGTAACCCAGACACAGAAAGACAATTATCACGTGTATTCACTCATAGGTGGTTTTTAAATATAAAGCAAAAAAAAAACAGCCTACAAACCACAATCCCAAAGAACTTAAGAAAAAAATTCTTAACAGTTTATATAAGACTCATCTTTGAAAAATACCATATACATGTACCTAAAAAACCCATCTTGAAGAGACTGCTTGCCACATACACTGGGAATATATGACCCTTGTATGTAAGTCTTGTTGCATCATACATTCCAAGAAACAACTCATGAATGAGAAAACAAGAGCTATCAATTTCCTCATACACCAGGCACATCTGCGTCTTTGATGACATGGTCTCTCTCTGAGTAGCAAGCCTTTCCATGCCCTTGAGAGTGTGCAGAAATCACCAGGAGTGCCACTACTTCTGTTCCTGAAATATCTCTAATCTAATTTATTCTCTTATTTTCATAACTGGTTCTGCTACTAGTCCTTTAAAAAAGAACAGACATTTAGTCTCATAGAAACTGTAATAGTCTTTTATGATTTGAATGTGAAATATACATCACAGGCCCTTTTTTTCAATTACACTGTCTCTAAATGTATAATTTGTGAAGGTTGTGGAACCATTAGCAATTAAAGTTCTGACTGGTGAAAGTGGAACACTAGAAACAGGTTTTGGAAGCTTATAGCCAGCACTGTTTGCCCTCTAGCTTTATATGTCAAGATGTAAAATAATTATGATGTAAGCTCCAGCTTCCTTACCTTGAGGGATGGTATCTTGTGATATCAGGAACCAAAATAAGGCCTAGAGTTACATCTGTCAGCCAATAAGTGTGTTTCTAAGGCTTCCCTGTAGAATGATCAATTTCTATCACTTAGAATACTTTTCCTAGGTACATAATTAAATAGTAAATCACGTTTTTCCCTCTTACAACACTTAGGATTATCCCTACCTGCACATGACAAACTAATGTCTCAAGTATTTTAGCTCCATCTTGCTTAAGGCTGATCATCTTTCTGACATTCCCATGGGCTACTAAGTAACAGAACTTTTATTAACCTTATTTCTTTATGGATTTTAATAATTATATATGAAATATATAAGTACCAGAGTCTTATCATATACTGGAAGTACATTTATTGACAACCTTATACTTTGTCTTTATGGTTTAATCTTTCTTTTTTAAAAGTATTTTTACTTATTTTTTTTGAGAATTCCACACATTTTGGTCATATTATTTTCCTCCCAAATTATTCTCAGATTCTCTTCCCTCCCTGTTCACTCAACTTCATGCTGTTTCTTTATAAAGCACACACACACACACACACACACACGCAAATGCACAAGCACACATACATGCACATATGTAGATGAATGAAACATAATAACTTTTCTTTTTTGGTGGCAATTTTAGCACCTTACAGAAATAGGAGCAGTACTTGTTAGTGGTGAAACTTCCAACTGGTAATCAGCTCTCTTTCTGCATGTTTCATGACATAAATATGTGATATGTTCAGCAACAGGATCTTACTGTCAGGTTTTGGAAGGTAAATAATAGCTTTGGAAATAGCTGCAATATTAGGTGGACAACTTTATGATTTATTATCTACATTTAAAATTATGTGTTTTAGTTGATGAATTTGTTGTTATACCTAGTAATCATTGTATAACCCATCAGCATAGTCCAGTCCTAGATGAAAGATCAGAGAATGAAAGATGACTATTACAATGGTATAATCTAAGGCTGTTGGCTTCAGTGGAGCCTTGAAAGATCATTGATACTTTTCTCGATATCAAAATGCCTAAAATCCAGCCAAACCACAAACATTAAACTCATCAAAATCAGGAATTCTAATGTCTAAGAGCAGGAAAGTAACAACATCTGACTCCAGAGGAGAGGTGCTTTTCCCTTATTCTATTTATTATTTCCATCTGGAACCACAAGCAACTGGATTATTTTTATATATATTGACATTCATTATCTTCTATATCATTGTCCTATGCCAAACATTTTTCTTAAAATCAACATTACAAGCTACTCATTGGCAGATCCTTACAGCCATCTGGGCTCCATCTATGTATTCAAGTTCACACCTAGTGCTGACTATCTCATGGGAATAGAAACAAAAATTTAAAAAGAGTATATTTTAGCTATTTCCATTTTGTTCCATTATTATGTAACCAGACACAAAATTCCATTCCAACCCAGCAACCACTTGGCACAAGTAACTTTATTATTTATGAGATCAGACTCCATAACAGTTATGTAGCTGTCAGTAAAGTGGGTGACTAGTAGCTCTATTTCATGCCTTTGCTCCTACCTTCAGAAAGAGAATGGTGGTCAACAGCAAAATATCCCTGGGATTATAGTCTTAGACCTAGAATATAGCAAACGACACCAAGCCAATGGAGCACAAAACCTACAGATAGCTTTACAGAAAGGAATAGGAAAAATTTTACCTGTGACACCCCAAACCCGAGGCAGACACATATCAAAGTTAAAAAGAGCTACCAGCTTCATAGGTGGAAAGAATACTCTGGTAGTTTCAATTAGCAAAGAACCCATCTCTCTTCATTTTTGCCACATATTGCCATGCATCTTATACCCAAAGACTTAAAAGGCTTTTAGAAATGCAAACCTGTAATGCCACAGCTACCTTCTAGACAGCACCAACATATCTCAATCCATGAACACCCCAGCCTTATATGCCAACCATTTTAAACCTGGTAATACACTCCACCCTCCTTAATCTTATGCTCCTGAAGGACTCCCAGGGACTCAAAGACATGTCTCATTATACATCCTCATGTCTACTTTGAGTTGAAGGCTTTTACCAGCTGAAATATAGTTTATAAAATATGGAATAGGAGGATTATTTTACAAACCTGCAATGATATACTACTATCAAACACAAAATTGTAATTATAGAGAGCTGCAGAAATGAGTCAATAGATAACAGAGTATGCTGTTCTTTCAGAGTACTCAATTTCAACTCCAGCATTATGTTACATAGTTCACAACTTCCTCTAAATCCAGCCACAGGGGAATTGGAAGACTGTGATATGTGAGGACATGTGCACTCACATATATGGGCCCAACTGCATATTTATGGATGCTCCCATATTTAAAAATAAAATAATTTTTAAAGCAACAACAATTCAAATAGTAAAAAAAAAAGAAGCAAAAATGCAGTGGATATTCAGCATGAGACCACAATAAAAATTATAAGCTTGACGAAAAGATGTATACTACTAAATGGAAATAAATATATTTATATTATATAAAATACATAATTATAATATATATCACTGATTATTACCTGTTCTTCAAGGAGGAAGTAAATCTTCTAGTTTATGGCTATCTGGATTAGCAGTTCTCAACCGGAGGATTGTTACCCCTTTGAAAAACCTCTATGTCCAAAAATATTTATATTACAATTCACAACATTAGCAAAATTACAGTTATGAAGTAACAATAAAAATAATTTTATGGTTGGGGTTCAGCACAGCATGAAGAACTGAAGTAAAGGCTCCTAGTTTTAGGAAGGTTGAGAACCATTGAATTCTGTATGAACTGGAGCACCATGTTGGGAGAATAAATCATTCAGGGAATGATTAACATGGACTAATTTAGAGGTCATACATTTGTATACTGACAAAACTCACAGAAAAAGACAATAGAAAGTTATTTGTCAAGTGAGTCAGAGAAATGGAGAAATACCGGGTGAGTGCAATTTTTTTGTAAAAATAGATAAATCATGGATATTTAATGTGTAACTCAGTGTTCAATTAAAAATACTGTACTTTATACCTGAAATTTTCTTAAACAACATCTTTTATATATCCTCACCAGAAAAGTAAAAGAAACTGATGAGATTACTGTATGGTGATTAACTTAACTTGAGTAATCATCATAGAGTGTATGTATATTAATCATTATGTTCTGAAACAAAGAAACTTCCCTGATGAGGGTTTAAAGGTCTAGTATGTGGGTATAAAGATAATAAATTGGGTCAGATTAATAATATGCTCAGAATGATGATATTAGGTTCATCTCTATGATCTAGCTAACTGTTGGCACAATTAACTGTACCAAGCATGAGTTTAATATTGTTTGACAGCCCAGGTAATTTTCTCATGCTACTTTTTAAAGCTAAATTCTGTTTTGTTATTTTCTATGAAAGAAAATGTAAACTCTTCCTAGAGACAGTCTTCTTTTGACCACATGGGCATGCATTGTAGGAGGCTGCTAGTTCATTTCCTGACTGCCCAGACTCCTGAAATAACCACACAGAAACAGTATTAATTAAATCACTGCTTGGCCCATCAGCTCTAGCTTCTTATTGGCTAACTCTTACATATTAATTTAACCCATTTCTATTAATCTGTGTATTGTCATGAGGCCGTGGCTTACTGGGTAATGTTCCAGCTGGTTTCAGCAGGGCTACATAACTTTGCCTTCTCCTCCCAGCATTCAGCTTGGTTTTCCCTGCCTGGCTAAGTTCTGCCTTGCTATAGGCCAAAGCAGTTTTCTTTATGCATTAACCAATAAAAGCAACATACAGACAGAAGGACCTAATCTGTCAGTTATTCTAGGCCTTTGCCAAAGTTAGTTGCTCCAACATTGCAAATGAGACTTTGGGTGATTGCCCAGGTAGCCAGTTGTCTTTGTCATTTGTTGCACATTTTGGAAGTTGCTTGATTGCACTTCCTGCTTATTCAATTATTTATTTAATATTATTTCCCTTCTTGGGTCTCTGGGTTGAAGACTAAATAGTCATAATTACTTTCCTCTAGTTGGCCAAGTTTTTTATAACACAAGACTTAGCCTCCTTAGGATAGGATAATTATTGAAACATTTATCACATTTTCTTGCTTGATATTGTTTATGCTGGCTGTAACTCTAATTTTTGTAGCTGATATTTGTTTTTATTGTTTATAATTTTCTATTAGGCTTAGAACTGTATTATTTAAATAAAAGAAAGGGTGCTGTAAGAAATTCTTCAACTAGTAACCTTTAAGTTACCCACCCACTTAGGCATGGCCTCTTATATTATAACTGCCGATGTAAAGCACAGACAACTTTCTCTTCTGACTGCTGGATTCCATGTTCGAGCAGAGGGCAATGATCTGTGAGTCTACCCCTAAATAAATAATCCTTTATTATACTCAATTCTGAGCTAGTGTAGGATTTCTCTTTAGTCTCCCTCTTCAGGCATGGTCTCTTAAAGACAATTGGCTGAAGGAGCTCCCACAGCACCTCTATACCTGGGTCAATGTAATATCTCATATAAATTTTGTTAGTTAGAGTAATTCATTATTGAGTGAAAAACTGTTCAAAATGTGGTAACTATATCTATCAGCCTAAAATTTAAGTGGCATTATTCTTCATAAAATTGACATGTATTCACTTTTCATTAGTAGGACAGTCTCCCAAGCAATGGATTTTTAAGTAGGAGAAATGCATAAAACTATGAAGGTAGTAATGATTAAGCATTTCTGAAATCAAGCAACAAAACGTCAGGGTTGAGAATAATGGTATACCCACACAGCTAAAACATGCTCTAGGAGAGAGGGATAGATGTTAGTGTTTGTCTACTTAAAAGTTTAAGATAGGAATATGAGAAACAGAAAGTATAGCTATATCATTGATAAATATCCTGAGCACTCTAATGCCAGAGGCACATTTATTAGATATATTCTTATGTAGATGAATTGCATATGATAATATAAGATGGCTCTGTATTTAATGCTTTCACACATACAAATGTAATGGCAATGCAAAAAGCCAGAGCTTTAAGTTGAATGATGCTGTTACAGGAAAATAGCCCAAAATAAAAAAGAACAACTTAGAACAGAAATGATTGAAACTGTCCTACAAAAATTTTAAAAAGTATATTTTAAGCTATAATTTTTAAAGATGTAAGAAAAATTGAAAAAAATGAATTTTATAAAAAATTTCCTTGAATATATGACACTCATAAAGAGCATATCCTAATATCAGAAACTGTATCACATGCTGGGAAGACCATTAACTATCATTTCTGTTTATTGATAGGCATTTTCAAAAAATTTTGAACATTTTTCTGTTGCTAGTAGTAATAATGCAAAATATTCATTTATTTCTATTTTGCAAATAATGTCTCACTGAGGTTAAAAAAACATCTGAAACTATAAAGCTAATCATTGACTAGAAAATTGGCATAAATTTTATTATTTTAATGGTCTTAAATTTTTAATTTGAACCCACAATAAAGGAAAATATCAGTGATCATTAGGATATTTCTCTGCAATAGACTCTTGTATCCACATCTCTGCATCTACCCTATAAGCAAATTTTGTTAAAGAGTTTAAATAAATTCATCACATTTATAGTTAAATTTCTTACTCAGTTACATTAACTTCGAATAGTGTTTCCACAGCTTAAATTTACTGATTTTACTACAATTATTTACTTTATTTTTGAGAATCCTAGAAAACACTACATATACTCATAGTCACCATACACATATGTGTATGTTTATTACAGAAATTTATGTTGCTACTACTAATATGTTAATATTGCAGTTTGTTGCTGTATAACTTCTTGCTAGTTTTGTTAAAAATCAAAAACATTTTATTTATTTTAACCTATCATTTTTAAAATGTGAAACAAATATTATTTATTCATTTAGTTAATTTGAGCATATATTTAATGGACATGCATTTGGTCTATATATTTCCAAATCAACTAACTAATAATATAATTTCCTACAAACAGCCTACAGACCAACTCATTCTAGACTATTCTTCACTGAGATTCCTTTTTTTTTCCAGTTAACCCAAGTTTGGTTAAATTGGCAATAAAAACTAACCAGCAGAAACATCTAAATCTGTGATAGCAAGATTACTTCTGTATGAATGATTATTCATGACATGAGCATGGCCATATCAAGACTCCCAAATCTGAGGCTCATGGAAAGGCATGGCCTTCCACAGCTCTATGTTCCTTCTGTCTATGTGTTTTATTGGTTAATGAATAAATAAACTACCTTGACCTGTTGATAGGGCAGATCTTAGGTAGGTGGGAAAGATGGAACTGAATGCTGGGAGAAGGAAGGCAGAGATAGAAGGTGCCATGGAGCCACCAGAGATAGACATGCTGAACCTTTGCTGGTAGGTCACAATCTAATGGAGATGGGTTAGATTAAGATGTAAGAGTTACTCAATAAGAAGCTAATAACGGCCCAAGCAATGTTTTAAATAATTTAGTTTCTGTGTGATTATTTCAGGTCTAAGCTAGCCAGCGGACTGTAAACCAACAAGGGGGCCTTCTCTGACATAGGATAACTGCAGTCTAAGATTGTTCCCCTAGAGCAGTGGTTCTCAACCTTTCTAAGGCTGGAGCCCTTTAATTAGTTCCTCAAGTTGTGGTGACCCCAACTACAAAATTATTTTATTGTTGCTTCATAACTGCAATTTTGCTACTCTTATGAACTGTACTGTAAATATTTTTGAGAGACAGAGATTTGCTGAGGAGTTCATGACCCACAGGTTGAGAACCATTGCCCTGCAGAGATCTGCTTTGGAGATCTGCTACCCTCCCCTCACTTTCTGCTTCATGCAATAAAGGAACTGAGTTTTCAGGCTACTGGTTTATCTCCACAATAGCACATGACTCATCTTATCCTAGTATTTTTTTACTTATTGCCTGTTATTATTTCATTCTCCATTGACCATTCAGGTCAATCCCAAAGTTGTGTAGGTCACAGTAAACTACTCTCACCTTAAGAATGTTAATGAAACTAGGATAGAAAGAATTCACCTTTACTTGGTAAAGGCTATAGATGGCAAAACTATTGCTTAGACTATACCAAATATCAAAAATGATTGTACTTTCTTTTAAACTAAGAATGAGAAAAAGGTGTCTATGTTCTCCATCCACTCTTACTCATTTTAGGTTTTAAGTCTTAGCTATAGTAATTAATAAAGTAGGAGAAAGTCTTGAGATTATGAGACATAACGTTAAGATAGCTATTTTCATGCATCATAAGACACTTTCAGCAAAGTAACAGCATTCAAAATTATCATACAAAATTAACTGAGAAGGAAATAAAAATTTTCTCCTTTTGAAATAAACCTAAATAGGAGAAAAAAACACACATTGAGGCCTTTAAAGTCCTAATGCAACAAGTTGAAGAAAACTCAAGAGCATGAAAATAAGTTCCATGCTGAATTATTTACATTTAGTAAAGGGAAAATGACTGTGATAGCGAAAGTGGCCTATAAGTTTAATAAATTTCCCATTGAAATCTAAGGATGTTCTTCATATAGCTAGAAAAATAAATTCTAAAAGAAAATTCTAAATTTCTTATGGATGTGCAAATGATCTAAATAGACAAAGAAATCCCAAACACATACAGTAAGTTAGAAGTATCATGATACTTGATCTAAAATTTATAATACTTCTTTCTATATTAATGAATTTAGCTTGGTGGTAACACAAAAACACATTGACTAATGGAATAGAAAATTGGACCTACAAATAAACCAAGACACTTTGTCCTAATGAAAGACCCTCAATTCAGGATCTTCATGAGAGTTCCCCAGACTCAATGAGTCAGGCCAGCGGATACAATCAGCAAGAGGCTTTATTGATCACACAAGCACTTGTGGGTGTCCACCTAGGCAAACTAGGTACCCCAAGCAAAGATTTCCAAGCAATTTTTATAGGGTGCAAGGGTTACATAACTGGCAAGCACAGCAACAGCATATCCCTTGGTTCCCTTTTTGCAGTCCTGGGTCATGCTTGTCCCAAGTTACCCCAAAAGCCACAAGTCTAGATAAAGCAGGCACCAACAAGTTTCAAGTTTCTATAGAGAGCCTTGGGGACCAGGTGTTTCTTCTCATCTTGGCTCAGTTAATGAATCATGGCTAGGGGCAAACCCACAAGCATCCTGTGTGGCCCAAGCTGCAGTTTGTAATTTTCCATTCTGCCTTGAATTTCTCAAGCACTAATTCTGGTAGGGGGGAGGTTTCCACTAATTTGCTCTCTTGCTCTGACAAAAAACACCATGACCAAAGGCAACTTGCCACAGGCAGGCTTGATTTGGCTTATTGGTATAGGCTGTCATCAGGGGAAGTCGAGGGAGGAACTCCAGATGATCTGGGATTATGCCCTGTATGCTATAAATATGTTTTATTACCATTGGTTAATAAAGAAGCCACTTTTGCTTATATAAGGGCAGAATATAGGTAGGCAGGAAAACTAAACTGAATGCAGGGAGAAAGAAGGCAGAGCCAGGGAGATACCGTGTAACTGTTGAAGGTTATAGATGCTGGAACCTTACCGGTAGGCCACAACCTTGATGTAGGAGGGTCATCTGTCTATGTGTTACTTTCATTGGTTAATAAAGAAACTG
>LOEQ01001661.1:122399-176020 GCA_001685075.1 Bramus lutescens | reverse complement strand
GGGAGGGGGGAAATGGGAGGAGGGGAGGAGGTGGAAATTTTTAATAATAATAATTTTTAAAAGATACTAAAAAAAGAAAAAGAAAAAAGAAATGGGTTAAATTTAGATGTAAGAGCTAACTAGAAATATGCCTGAGCTATCAACCAAAGAGTGTTGTAATTAGTATAGTTTTTGTGTGATTATTCAGGTCTGGAAGGTTGAGTACTGAAGGTCTCCAATTACCCCAGGTAAGAACTTGGAGGCATGAATGAAACAGAGACTACCAAGAAATGATGCTTACTGACTTGCTCCGTCTGCTTCCTTCTATAATCTTGGACCCCATGCCCAGGGTTGGCACTACCTACAGTGGGCTGAGTCTTCCCATATCAATCATCAGTAAAAAAGTTTGTCCCACTACCTTGCCCAAAGGTGATATTGTGGCCTCATTCTCTTAGTTTAAGTTCACTCTTCCAACAACACCAGTTTCCACTATCCTGAAAACTTGATGCTGTTAGGGTGGAGTATTAGGGAACAACTTTTTAATTCACAGAATTTTAAATGATATTCTGCTTTCCACCCGATTTTCTATTCCTATTTGTAACTATAAACATCTGCCAACAGTTTCAAAACTCTAGGATTTTCTTGCAAATAAAATGGTAGATTGGTTATGAGAAAGAATAACTGTTTTCATGATCACACTCTAAATCACAGTTGTTTAAGCTGGTAGAAGTTATTTTCTCTGTATCAAGGAAGGCCACAATTTAGTGGCTAATTCCCACAGATGCAAGCTGTTATATTTACATTGACAAGTTTAGCATATGAATTTTGTCTCTGGAGCCTAGTAAATTCTTCTGGTTGTTCCCATTTTATTTCCAATGTAAAAGTCAAAGAGGAGCTAAAGAACAATTGCCTTCTTTTAAAAAATGTGACCTAAAACTTTACAGATAAAATTCTGAGAACATTTCATTGATATTAATTTAGGCACAAGGATGAGTTTAAACACAAAAGACCATCATCCCTTGACAAACATATTCTTTATTAAAGACGGAAGGTTAGATGCCAGTGTGTTATAAGCAGCAATGCAAGTGGAAGAGATGGGGGTAGCGTTTCCACTACAAAGAGCTCCTTTTTCAGAAGGAAGATTTCCTGTCTATCAGATTCAGCAAAACATTTTTTTCTACTGTAATTTGTCAATGTTTTTCTATAGCATTTGTGTGCAAGTTTTCTAGAAATCTCTTTCAATAATTATGTAACTCTCTATTCCTTTTATTTTTTTATACTTTAAAATATGTTATTTTAATTAGAGGAAATACTTAGTATTAGTTTTATGTCTGGGTTGTTAAATCTGCAAATTTTAACATCATAGTCTAGACAGCATTCACAAATTCCTCTTAAGGAAAACTTTCAGTATTATTCAAATACAGTAAAAGACTTCTGATAATGATTAAAATATGAGCCATTAAAGCACATTCTAAAACATTGTGTGTGACTTTTACAGCGCATGATTATCTGTCTATTCACTTGAGATGGATACTAGTGGTAGACTGAAGAAACAAGTCCACACATCTATCATGGTGAATGAATTAACTTATTGGTTTACTTACAGAAGCATGGGTGAAAAATTACTTGCAGGAATATGGGTGACTCATGGGTAATTGCCCCACCAAACAGCCCCTGTCAGTGTGGGTGACTCAGAAAAGGTACATCTCTGGAACTTCCTGCCAAAATTGCTGTGGCACTGTCTGCATCATGGTGTGCAATTACACATTGCAGATGTATTGACACAACATATATGTGTGTTGCACAGTTTGTTTTCTAATAATTTTAAATCTGTCTCCTCCTGCATTCTCTCTCTCTCTCTCTCTCTCTCTCTCTCTCTCTCTTTGTGTGTGTGTGTATGACTTATCTCTGTGTAAGTTATTTTATTTTTTAGTGTCTGATTTGTAAACAGTCTAGAGGCCATGGTCAAGTATTTAGAGTCAGTATGACTTCCGTTTCGTTCAGCTTTAATTGTGTGTGTGCTGCAAAACACACTATCTTTCCTTTGCCTAGCAATTTCAGATTGTCCTGTAGATGATCTGTTTAGTATGTCAAGGCATAGTGGGGGAGTTTATGAGGCCTGCCTTTCTTGATCTTGCTCAGTCTCAGGGTCCCTTTGATAAGATTCTCAAAAAATGTACCTTTTGCCTCAACTGAAACCAAACCTTCTGTCTGTCAACCTGGCTTTTTATTGTTTTTCTTCTGTGCTCCTATTTTGAATCTGCCTATTTTAGTTTGTAAGAGAAATGCTATTATTACCCTGGAAACAAATCTATACTTATTGCAGTAAAGTTGCTGCTTTTCATAGAAATTCTCATATGCCTCTGGTGAAACTAGGTTTTTACCTGGTGAGTAACAGGGGAATTTGAGGTAAAAAGGGCAGAAACTCCAGATCATTCTTGCTGTACGCTGTTCTAGCTTAAGGAAACACATTTCTCTTGCGCTGCTGCCACTGAGTTCTGATTCATTCCTTGAAATAGTTGCTTTTGACAACCTTGTTTATTTTCAGGCTTTTCTTCTATAGTAGAAAATTGTTCAATTTTCTTGGGGCTCCATTCATAGACATATGTTATCCTGATCATAGTTATATTAGGTTCTCTATATATGAGCTTACATAATGAGAAAATGAGATGAAAATGCTGTAAGAAGAAGGAGAGGCTGACTGGGAAATATTTAGGAAAAGGCCTAAAGAGATGAAAAATGGCTCTCTATGTGTTATACAATGGGTAAACATTTTAAATGTAATAACCAAGACTTATAAACCACAGTTTACATAGATAAATTGGTCTTTTCTCAAACAGGCCTTCTCTGTCTCTGGCTCCTGGAAAGCCATCTCTAATCTCTTAGAATCTTCGAAGGGATGAAAATGTTTTGTTATTCATTATGAAGACTTTGATTTCCAGTGTACAATCAAGTAATTAATCACATCCTCAAAATGTAATATCAATAGAATTTTTGACACTGAGTTTGGTGTGAGTTTCTTCCAATGATAGTGTTCTACTCATATCACTAAATTACTGCAAAAACTATTTGTCAGGGCAGCAAAATATTCAGAATATGGCATGTGTATGTTTCACTGATTGCTTTTGAGTAAATTTCTAGGGATAGTCATGAGCAAAAGAGACATGGTAGAAGATTGGGGAAATATTGCTTGTTTAAAACCTGTATTATATAAAGGCTCCATGGAAGTTTTAGTTGTTTAGAGTGTTGCTAAATAGAACCTGGGAAGTTTCAATAACATAGCAAGAAAATTTTCTCATGACATCTCAAAAATTAACAAGACCTCTTCCATTATAGGCTCAAAAGCAGAGAAATGCAACTGTCACAGGAATACAGAATTATTTTCAGGTTTCTTAGAGAATGACTCCAGAGGTCAAAATTGTATAGTAGATTTGGATTCCCTGAAAGTAGTTCATGATTTTCAGTACTTAGAACTGTGGGAGTAAAAATACATCTTCAGTGGAGACCTCAAGTGACAATATATACTGTTCATCTTATGTAGGTTACACAGAGTAGGTATGTTAAGGATCAGTTCTTATGTCTCTCATTAGAGCACCCTCAGATGTCAATTTGTAAACAGAGATCATCTCTGTAAAAGGTATCTACTGAGGCTCAAGTTCCACTCCAATAGATTCTTTCAAATACCTGTCATCTTTGACAGTGTTAGTCTTTGGACCATCCCTTTTGTCATTCTTTATAAGCAACTGTTTCAAGAACTCTGGGGAAAATGAAGCTCAAAAACAAAAGAAAACTATGGGAAAATGCAGGATGAAAGGGACAGAGATGACTATGCCTTTATGTATAGGAAGAATGGTTTGTATATAATCAAAGAAAGTTTGAAGAATTTGTATAGAATAAAATAAACACTTAATATAATCTACATTATTTTTTTCCAATTGTGTAATAGATTTTCAGTTTGTTAAGCACATATCTATAAGAGATGTCTGTGAGAGTAACTGCTCAGGACCCCCAAGACCAAATTCTCAGCTCAAAGGAGATTTATTTGCCTCAGAGGGACAGAGGGTAGAAAATAAGAGACAGCAAGTATATAGAGGATGAGGAAGAAAGGGAGGGAGGTAAGGGAGATGGAGCAGGGATATTTTTCCATGGAGGAAGACAACAGACTGCCTCTGGATAGAGTGGAGGCAGATGTGGTCTGTAGGCAAATGGTGCTTTATATAGATGAAATGGGAAACCTTGTGTCAGGGTGAGATGTTTCATTTTAAATGGACATGTTAATTTGGTGAGCTAAAGGGGGCTTTTGATTGCTGAACTTCAATACTTTGATACCTGGACCAAGGTTGTCAGCCTCAGGAGATAGAAGTGGCCAAATAAGAGAATAGGCCTTGGTGGCCAACTTTAGGAATGTAATCTAATAGTTTTTAGCAAGGCAGAGGAAATCAGGGAGAAGGACAAGGTCTACCAGAACCATGCTCACCATGCTTGAACTGGTCAGAGTGCCTTCAGTGTCCATAAAAACTCATAAGTTATGATAGACAATAGATTAATATGCTTCTAACTATTTTAATATAGTTATTTTTAATTTTAAAGTGACTTGTTTATTACTCTTTGTTCATTAATTAAATATTGGAGACTGTCTTAGTTTCAGTTTCTGTTACTGTAATGAAACACCATGACCATAGCAACTTATGGAGGAAGGGTTTATTCAGTTTACATTTCTACATCACAGTTCATTAGAAGTCAAGACAGGGGCCAAAGAGGACAGGAACCTGAATGTAGGTTCTGATGCAGAGGCTATGTAGGAGCGCTACTTATTGGTTTGTTTCTCATAGCTTGCTCAGTCTGCTTCCTTAATAAACTCAGGACCACCAGTCCAGAGATAACACCACCAACAATGTTCTGAGCCCTCTCCCCTTGATCACTGATTAAGAACCTGCCCTACAGGCTTGCGTACAGCCAGATCTTGTGGAAGCATTTTCTTAACTTAGGTTTCTTCCTCTGAAGACTTTACCTTGTGTCAATTTGACATAGAACTATCTCTGAGAGGCCCATTGTTTTCTTTATTTGCAAATTTTCTAGCATTTCTATTTCTTCACTTGTTCAGGCCTCTGACCTGAGATGCACATGATATTAGAGTATTCATAAATGCTCATTTTATGCATGTTTTATATAAAAGGACACTGAATTATTTTCAGATATAATTTATTATATTTATATTTATGAAGATATAACATGGGTTAGTCTCTTTAAATTATTATACAAATCAAATTATCTCTCATCAAAATAGAAAAATTATGAACTTTGAGAACAGAAATTTAGATAAAAAATTAATATATGGAAAGAGTCACTTGAACTACTAAGAAAATTAGAATCTTGTGAGATCAAAGGAGGCTAAAATATATTAAAAGGAAAAATATTAAGGACATATTTTACTGAAAGGACTAGATAAGTCAATTGGCTAAGTCAATTGGATAATTCAAATGGACTTGTAATGTCACCAAAATAACAATTTGCTAAAAGCTTTTCCCTTAGCTTGGCATTTTTGTGAGCTATAAGAACTTTAATAAATGGGGATTAAAGGAGTTCTTACAGAAACCCCTGAAAAGTCCATAGAATCCAAGTGTCTCCCTGTCTCTTTTACATGCTTTTCTCATGGAGAGCTTTTCCCACTGAATCTTCTACAGGATCAAAGAAAACATGTCATCTGATGTGAAGCCTGCAGAATGTTTCTAATAAACATTCTGTCAACTGAACAGTCATTCATGAACTTTTTGGGAAGTGAATAATTTTATTAAGTGTTGTCCATAAAATGATCTCTGGAGAATAAAATTTAGATGAATTTCGCTAATATTCTTGAGCTTTCTAGCTTAATAGTACTAATAATTATGTTGTCATGGCTGCTTTAATAACAAATCTAGTTTCTGATACTGGACTTGTGTACTTATTTTAAAATTCAAAACTATAAGATCAAATCTTTGCAAATGTTGAAAGTAATTATTTATTGAAAACAAGTTAGGACTTTACAAAGACCACTTCCTTTCACTTCAGTTGATGGATGAGCAAGTGAATATGTCAACTATAATAAAGAAGAGCATCTCCAGTGCTCCTCATCGCATACACCAGTGTGTCAATGAAAGAACTGATTTTACAGATGCAAAGGGCTCCACTTTGATTAAATATGAGCCATTAACAAATTAAGAATTAAAATTTCAAAACTTTCTGAAAATTATTCTTAGTATAATATCTCTAGCCTATTAATTGATTACAATAATTTTAATTACTGATGGTTGTTCTTAGTTTATTTTTAAGCTTTTCACCTTTATAGCTTATCATGTCATGCATTGGCATTTATACACACCACATAATGCTGAAAGTCATTATGAACAAGCACACATCTAGTCTCACCTAATGCATGTAAAGACTATACATCATTTTAATTTCTCCCTAAAGAAATCAGATGGAGGATTATATTGACCACTGGAAAGAATAAAGTTGGTTGGCGTGGAAGGGCTGGGGTGAATTATACCATACACATTTTAATAGCATAGAAATATGTACTGAGTCAGAGTTGCTGGTAAATCGCACAAACTCACACACATTCATATGCACACACGCATACATACATATACACACACACATATATAAATATGTATGTATAATGCAATATAGTCTAGTATACTGCAACAGAAATTTTCAACTAGAGTAAATCTGTATCTGAACCACCTCACCTGATTATACCAAGTGGTGTATATCAGCAGTCCTAACAAGACCATATTCTGTCTTTAACTTAGCCAAGGTAACAGTTCTTAGCTGGATCAAGATCCTCTGGCAATGCAATTGCTCCAGAAAGAGTAACCACTTAAGTCTCTAGCTCAAGCATTTTCATTCCTCCCATAATTTCAGCTTCATTGTGTCTACTAGACTGCTGAGAAGAGGAGGAGCTGCAGACACCTGTGGTAAAGAATTTGTTTTTTAGAACTTCATATTAAATATAAATGGAGAGGGCTGGAGAGATGGCTCAGAGGATAAGAGCATTCATTGGCTGCTCTTCCAAAATCCTGAGTTAAATTCCCAGCAACCACATGGTGGCTCACAAGCATCTATAATGGGGTCTGGTGCCCTCTTCCGGCCTACAGGCATACACACAGACAGAATGTTGTATACATAATAAATAAATAAAAATAAATAAATATTAAAAATATATAAATGGAGAAACAGCATGTTTCTACATTAAATGCCGAAAGAAATTTTTATCTGATTGTCCTCAAAAAAGTAAACAATATCAAAAGCCAGAATTTTTGGAAAAATTAGACTATGTTTTCAGAAACACAGTGAAATTCTTGCAAGTCTTAATTAACACGATCAAAAGAAATTTAATTTAGATGTACTACACTAAAATTCATCATATATTTGCATACTATTAATGAACAAATTGAGGTTTAATATTTTAAATTTGCATTGATAAATTCAGAATTTAAATATTTGCTGTTAACTGTATCAAATGTAAAAAAGAACATTTGTATGGCTTAAGAACCATTTTCGGTAACCAAATTCCATCAGAAATTGCTTCTTGGTTATTTAACTTTCTACACAGGATTAATTTTATAAATACTATGTTGTGCATTGCATTTTGATCCATATGCACATTTTAAATTATTGATAAGGGGATGCTCATAACTGACATATCTTGCCTTCAATAAATCTACACTTGCATCAAATAAGTAACAACAACTAGAATATTAAGAGAATAACTACAAAATCTGCTGTGAATGATATATAAAATCATAAGTATTAGCATAGAGAATTTCACATTATTAGTCTTTATACCATGGTTCTTTTATATGTTTCAGCAAAGCTTTGTGTTAAAGGTGTGGAGAGTAACGATTTGGGTATCTTGAATTAAATATTTCCAGGAAGTTACATTTGTTTATTTATTGTGTGTGTGTGCATGTGCACATGTACAAGTAACTGTGCAGGCACAACAGTGTGCACATAGAAGACAGTGGACAACTTGTATACGTGGAACTCTCCTTTGTCTTGTTACTTAGGTTCTCAGGCTGAGAAAGTAAGCTTCCTTATATGGTAAGTCTTCTTTCTTGTTCTATTCAACTTTTTAATAACATGAAACCTACCACAAACAATACCTGAAAGAACAGATACAATGATGTTCCAGTAAAGCAACATATCAGAATTTAGTGCACCTCAAGTTTATAAGTCATCTGGGGCATGAGTAGGTGAGGTCAATTCAAGAACTTACTTCTGAATGTAAGAGAGGCCTCTTGTAACTGATTTTCAGTGCAGAAAAACACTTGATTTTTTCTAAGTTTAACTAGTTAAAACATTTCACCAACCTTAACTGGTTTTTGAGTGGTGCAAGTCTTTAATCCTAGCACTCAGGAGATAGAGGTAGGTGGATCGCTGTGAATTTGAGGCCAGCCTGGTCTACAGTGGCAAGTTCCAGAACAGCCAAACATACAAAGAAACCATGCTTAAAAAACAACGTATTCTTATAGGAAAAGTATGTATATAAGGAGGCTACTGATTTTTTTTTAGTTGATTTTGTATCCTGCCACATTACTGAAAGTATTTATCAGCCATAGAAGCTCCCTAGAGTTTTGGGGGTCACTTATGTATATTATCATATTATCTCCAAATAATGAAAGCTTGACTTCCCCTTTCCAATTTGAATCCTTTTGATCTCCTCTTGTTGTCTTATTGCTTTAGCCAGAACTTCAAGAATTATGTTGACTAGATATGGAGAGAATGGACAGCTTTGTCTTGTTTCTGATTTTAGTGGAATCACTTTGAGTTTCTCTCTATTTAATTTGATGTTGGCTGCCGGCTTGCTATCTATTGCTTTTTATTATGTTTAGATATGTACCTTGTATCCCTGCTCTCTCCAAGACCTTTATGATGAAGGGGTGTTGGATTTTGTTGAATGCTTTTTCAGCATCAAATGAGATGATTGTATGTTTTTGCCTTCAGTATATTTATATGGAGGATTACGTTTATAGATTTTTGTATATCGAGCCATCCTTGAATCTCTGAGATTAAGCCGACTTGATCATGGTGGGTGATATTTTTTATGTGTTTTTGGGTTAGTTTGCCACTATTTTATTAAGGATTTTGCATCTATGTTCATGAGTGAGATTGATCTGTAATTCTTTTTCTTGGTTGAGTCTTTTTGTGGTTTGGGTATCAGTGTAACTGTAGCCTCATAAAAAGAGATTGTCAATGTTCCTTCTGTTTCTATTATGCGAATACGTGGAAAGGGGAAATAGACAAGATCACCTGGCAAAATTGGGAGCAAGGGGGTGAGGGGAGTAGGGAGGGTAGAAGGGGAAGAAGAGGAGAGAAGAGGAGAAGAACTTGAAGAAATATGATAGTTCAGATGGAGGAAGGACAGAAATGAGAGCAAGGAAAGAGATATTTTGATTGAGGGAGCCATTATGGGGCTAGTAAGAAACCTGGCAATAGAGAAATTCCCAGGAATTCACAAGGATGACCCCAGTTAAGACCCTAAGTATTAGAGGAGTGGGTGCCCAAATTGGCCTTTCCTCTGTAATCAGACAGATGAATATCTTAAATGTCACGATAGAAACTTCATCCAGCACCTGGTAGAAACAGAGGCACAGACCCACAGTGGAGCACTGGACTTAGCTCCCAAAGTCCAGTTAAAGAGTGGGAGGAATGAGAATATGAGCAAAGAGGTCAAGATTATGATGGGTACACCCACTGAAACAGTTTACCTGAGCTAATGGCTGATCACCAACTCCAGTGGGACAGGGAAGAAAACAGTGTATGTCCAAACTAGTCCCTCTGAACGTGGCTGACAATTTGTGGCTGGGGCAGACTATGGGGCCACTGGCAGTGGTACCAGGATTTATCCCTAACTGCTTGTACTGGGTTTTCGGGAAACTATTCTCTTTGGGTGGATTCCTTGCTCAGCCTATATATAGTAGGGAGGACCTTGGACCTTCCACAAAACAATGTGTTTTTCCCTCTGAGGAGTCAATTGGGGTGTTGTGGGGTGTAAATGGAGGGAATGGAAGGAGGGAAGGGAGTGTGAACTAGGAATGATATGTAAAATGCAAAAAGGAGAGTTGTTTTCTTTTAAAAAATTAAAATTAAAAAAGAACTCATTCTTTTAACTTAGTATCTAGTCTTAATAACTCTTCAAGGCAAACATAGCAATGTTGATGAAAGTCACAAAGCCTTAGGCTACACATTCTGTTCTCAGTCATTATACAAATTAGGGATGACATTCAAATACAAATTTGCTTGTCTCCAAATACCTACCTTGCATTGATATTGAGTAATTACTCTGTAAAAACAAGTGCATTGATGAAATATGAGATATAAGAAACTTAGAGAAGATACCATACCCCTCCCAGCCTGTCTCCCACTACCTCCCATTACTGCTCCTTTCTTGATGATTGATGTACTTATTGTTTAGTCTCATATATATATATATATATATCCTTTGGCTTATAGTTTGATTTTTAATCATTCTTTTTTCATTGTAATCAATTGTCTCAGCACACAAATCTTTACATATCTTACTCTTCCACTCAGTCTTTTAGCATGCCATCTCATCACTCTAATCTTTCTGCCTGTTTTAAATTTTTCATAGTGTAGATCCCCCAAGGTTATATTTCATGTTCATGTGGTGAGGGAAGTTTTCTGTATATGTTTTGGTTTTATTGGCTAATGAATAAGAGGCTGTCTTAGCCTGTGATAGAGTAGAGTAGAGCTAGGTGGGGAACACTAAACTGAATACTGGGAGATAGAAGGCAGAATCAGGAGACACCTTGTAGCCACCAGAGGGGAAAGATGCGAGCTGCCAGCTGGATCCTTGATGGTAGGCCATGGCTCATGGAAAAATATAAAATAATGGAAATGGGTTAATTTTAGATGTAAAAGCTAGCTGGCAATATGTTTAAATGAGTGGACAGTTAGTGATTTAACTAATACAGTTCCTGAGTAATTATTTTGGTTCTGAGTAGGCAGGAATAAATAAGTGTTTTCCCACAACAGGTTGGCACATTAACATAGGTAACTACATCCACATAAAAACCTGAGAGAGTTTGAAAAGGAATTATAGACACACACACACAAAAAAAACCAACAATAACAAAAAAAATAAAACAGAGTTTAACACAGCTTCTTGCTTTGTTTGCTAGAAGCAAGCAGAGGTATGATTCCCTTAAGAGCGGTCTGTCTTTCTGATTCAGCAGTAGGAGAAAAATAAACCCACAGGGTTTTAAAACAGTTGCTTCCTGGGCCATGTTGAAGCATGAACTCAGGCTCTTTTTAGGAGGCTGAGTACTTAAATGGGGCCTGTGAGCAGAGTGCTGCAACTTGTTTAATGACAACATAGACATGTTGTGTACCTAAAAATGAGGCAATGTACATGGCTCTTTGAGGCATCAGACATGCATCTTCAATTATAGACTGGGCAGAGCAAGCAGGTAGGGCCATGTTGGCCTTAACCATGTACAATTAGCATAAAAAGAGTCACTTCTGATCAGAAAATACTTACAGATGCACAATAAAGACATATTCATATGAAAAAGACTTCTAAATGAGACACAGTGTATTCAAAAAATGTACATAAGCTTGAGAGAGATAAGAAAAAGAGTATAGAGCATTATAAAAAAGTAAATGATTAAAAAAACAATTTTTGTACAGAGACAGAGTAAACTTGCAAAAAAGTAATAGGAATAAAGAAAAATACATAGATGTAAAATACACAGAGAGTCTGGATTTATGTATATTATTGTGTTTTTTAAAATTATTTTACTGTAAAAAAGATAAATACAGAGAAACATCTCATTGTATGGGCTGATAAGCTAAACCTATAATATATATTCAAGGTATTTGGTCTAAGGATTTGTTGATTTGGAGAAGTTCTTCTTTTGTTTTCACAGAGGATGAGAACCTGTGGAATGATTCCAGACTAATGTGGTTTGATGGACTAAGACTACCCAAAGGTCACCATGAACACCCCAAAATTACTTCACCCATCAAAAAGCAGGAAGCAGTTTAGAAAGAACTATGCCCAAATTCCCAAATAATGTTTATATATGTTTCATTATAATTAAAGGGATATATACTATAGAGAGGGACACTATGCATTTTTTTGGATCTTGGTCTATTGGTAGAAATTTAAGGCCAATTTTTGTATTGACAGCTGTGTATATGTATTTCTGCTCTTGATTAAGCTTTTGTGTTTTTGCAGCTCATTTAAAAATGTAATGTATAATTAAGAAATTCAAATTAATCGATAGGCATTTATAATAGTCAAGCTTGTAGTCATGTTAGATATGTATCCTAGATGTACAGAGATACATTTCATATGGATAGTAATTCTTCAAACTTTTCATAGACAGAGGAATATAGAATCTAAATGTATTAAAAAAACGTAGGACTTTTCATGACAATGAGATACATCTGCTCCTGACAGTACCAATCTACTCCAAGAAGATTATGGGAATTGAAGAAGCTCCTCATGGAGTTTCTTAACCTTTTGGGCAAGAAACTACCCTTGACTGGACTGTTTGACGTTATGCTATATAAACTGGACATGCAAGACCCACAGGAAAATGACTGCTGAACTTGCCTAAAGAAGGTGAAACAGTCCTTCAGCGTTCTTGCTTCTTGAAAGAGGCTGCCAGACATTCAGTAGGACACAGAAGAAAGTGACTGACAAACTGCCAATATAGGCAGAACTGTCTTTGAAGTTTCCTGCTTCATGGAAATGTCTGCTGGACACTATGGGCCTATAGCCTAAAGATGGATGCCCCAACAGTATAGAAGAACTTTGAATGACTATCTAGGCAGTGAGATGTCTCTGTCAATTCTAAAGTTTTGGAAGTTGCTTACAATGCACTTTCTGTTAACTTAGGTAATATAATTCTGGGGTATTTGATGGAGTTGAAGAACAGATAGTTATAATTTTCCTTAGTTATGATAAAAGATAAAGTAGATATAAATATTGTAACTGTAAGTCTTGTTTGATACCTGTCTTGTTTTATGTAATTTTACTATGTTAAAGTAAAGACATTCTTTTTTATTTAAACAGAGAAGGGGAAATGGTGTGGTTAGTCCTTTTCTATATGAGTTGCTTTCATTGGTTAATGACTAAAGAACCTGGCTTGGCCTGTGATCGGACAGAAAAGAGCTATGCAGGGAACACTAAGGTGAATGGTGGAAGAAAGAAGGTGCAGTCAGGAGACACAATGTAGCCACCAGAGGGAAAAGATTCAAGCTGCCAGCTGGAACCTTGCCAGTAGACCACCAGCCTCACGGTAAAATATAAAATAATGGAAATGGGTTAATTATAAATATAAGAGCAAGCTAGCAATATGCTTAAGTGATTAGCCAAGCAGTGATTTACTTAATATAGTTTCTGAGTGATTATTTCAGTTTTGGGTAGGCAGTAACAAGCAAGCATTTTCCTACAACACTCATGTGTTGTTATTTATTTATGGTCTTCATGACTACATTCTAGTAACTTAAAGAACCATAAACTTTGTGTTCATTCTTTCATTTTGGGGATCTAGAAGAATCTGAGATCATAGTAAATACTCATTGAGTACTCATGGTAAGTACTCATTCTTTAATACTTCTTGGCGCTCCTCTAGTGAATGAATAGATTTCTTAGTTAACTGATATTCAAGAATTAACATTCAGAACATTAGACTAACTATAAAATTAGATAAATAATTACAATAATGTTCTCATTACACTTATGTTTTTAAAGTCTTGTAGGATCCTAAATTAGTAATCATTCATTAAAATGCAATAGTAATTGTCTCACAGTATTCAAAATCTATCAGTCTTGGATTAATAAAAAAATAAAGTACTTCCCTTTGGAATAATTTGACCAAGGACAAATCAAGATTTGAATTCTCTACTGTCTATGTCTTCTGTTTCTCCAGCCTGCCTGTAGCTTATGGGTTCTGCTTTCTCTATTATCTGATCTGTGTCCATCTGACATCTAAATCTCTTGTCCCTCTGTCTTTGTCCCTAACAAATGGATTTTACTCTGTATTTATTGACTAACACAGAAAGCACCATATGGGGAAGCAATGAGGGATCCTTTACAGAAATCTTTAGATGTGTTTTAAGAGGGATTGAGTCATTCACTTCAATTGATCCCAACTGGGCCAGATAACTAACATAACAGAAAACATACTGCCATCAAGTAACAGCTTTATTCTGTTCCCAACATTGGTGGAGGATATTTATTGCATAGTTGTTTTCAATTTATTTGATGTTTTCACCATTTATTACTACACACACACACACACACACACACACACACACTGTTTTATAAGAGAGCATGGGGAAGTACATAAGATTGTAACTGTGCATTTAGCTGAGGCTGTAAAAGTTGATTACATGGGAAATCCAAGGCACGTGGTATTGGAAGTAGCAAGCATTGCTCTCTTAAAGGCATGTTATACTAGCAGGCTGAGCACAAAGTAGATTAGCCATCTTAAGTCTTAAGTGACCGCAGGTGCATTATTCACTCTGACTATGAGATCCAACAAAAGTTCTAGTGTCTTTGAATGTAAGAGATGTGTTTATAACACGGTGTCACCACACAATTGTTTTGGTTCCGAGATTTACAGAGGCATTACAAATGAAATAACATTGAGTTGTCTTGAAATAGCAGGGTTTCAAAATATAAGAACACGCTGACTGCAGATACCAGCAGGAATGAGCTTGCAGGTATTTACAAGGGAATCTTGTGGGAAACGAAGATGAAATTATGTATTTGCCTGCAGTCTCATGTAACTCTAACTGGACACTTGCCACTGAGAAGTCAATTTTTTTAAATTGAAAGAATAAGTTTTATTTCAGAAAGCAACACTACCTTCTATTTGTTAAATTGCAAAGAATAAAAAAAAATCTAAATTGAGTTTTACTGAATGTGTCTTACTTGTGAAATGACTCTACTGTGATATAGACCAAGAGAGGCAGGCACTTCCTGCTTATCTCTTTATTCATTTAAATTTGAGGAAAATGCTAGTTCTTGGCCTTATCTGAAAAAGCTTACATTAATAAATTTTAAAATAAGTGATTTTAGAAGATGAGCTGAGGTATTCTTCCAATTAAGATATTGTAGAGATGGTTGAAATATAAAGGTATTGCATTTGAATATTTTGTAAATTCCAGTTTTGTATCTCAGAAGAAAAACCAGTGGAATAATTTTCCCTTGATAAAAATATCTGAATTAGCATAAAACATTAATCAACAACATAATAAATTAAACAAACTTAGTGCTGTGATTTATTTTATATTTAGAGTAAAAATATCATTAATTTAACATTTTAATTAAAAAGAGGGAAATAAGGTGCGCCATATAAACTATTATTCAAATTAAGTATAAGCGAACCAATTCAGGTAATTTAATGCAAAGATATAGGCACACGGTTGGTTTCCTTAAATGTTAACTAAGAAGTGAAATTATGTAGCCATATGTTTTAAAGATGGATTTATATTTGTTGTAAAGGTATGTATTATACATTCTACCCACAGAGATGAATAAGGCATTGCTTGATCCTCCAAAAGATTCTAAGAAAAATTCTAAGGAAAGTTGACTGACATTTAAAATTCAAACTAGCAAATTATTCAAGAATGAATAATTGTTTTAAAATATATTAATACAGTGAATAGCTATATAAGCTGAACAATCTATATTTTACCAGAAGAATACTCATTGTCTATTTCCAGAATATCTGCATTTTCCATGAATAAAACTTAATAAAAATCTCATAGAGATGTATGTGTATATAAAGATTAAAACAAATATATGCATTAAAATAATGACAAGGTAGTAGACTTAAAATCAGTTTTAATATATTTATCTTTATTTTTTCTATATATATTCAGCAATTAGCCCAATAAAGGTTTATAAACTTAAATCTGTAGGCAGACATCTGTAGTTAATGGTTTAACGTTTTCTTTTTGTTTCTTTATTAAGTATAGACCTAAGTCCAAAAGATACATCATATTTACCTCTTTTATCAGTAAATTGATAGAAGGTTGCATGAGCAGGTACAGGCTTGGATGGACACTTGCAGTACTCTAGTGGTCGTTCTTCTTAAGTGCAATGGTGCCATTAGCAAAAATAAATCACAAGTGGCACAGAAGGTATCAAAATGACAGCACAGAGTCACATATTGTACTATTCATATACTATGCATAATTAAATTTAAGTGCAGTGCATTTATTTTGTTAATTTGTTTTTTTCAACACTGCACCTTTTGAAGGACAATGCTTGAGGGTTAAAAGAGCAAAGGGACAAAGTAAACAAGCAAAGGTTGAAGAATTCACTGCAAGACATAGACCACTTGGTTGGAAAAACTAATTTCAGGAGATATATTTAATGGGACAGTAAAACAAAATCAGATTAATGTGCTTATTCCTGGAGTTCCATGAACTTTGAGCTTGTAACACACACACACACACACACACACACACACATCTCCTTAGAGGCAGAATTTTTAGCATATAAGAAGATTCAATGGTGAGGATACCTAATATTGTTCACTGAGGTTTTTGCTTCACAAGATATAATTAGTATAAAAATGGGTAATGGGATAGAGAGCTTTGAGGAGCTGTATAAATTGTATAATGAGATATGATAAATGTATTGTCATGTGACTTTTACATTTGTCATGTGACCTGAACAAGTGTCTACTTGTCCCGCACAAGACAGGAATGGTTGATCAAAGACATTATTCCACCTAGGTCCAACTTAATTAACCCATGAGTTTATTTGTGCTACTAACAGGAGAATATGCTACTCAAAGGTAGATAAAGCTTAGAAAAACTCACCCTAGCATGAAGGATGATTTTAATGTCGCATGTTTGGAGCACCCTATAAAAAGTGAATACCCCTGGGTCTGTTGGAGACAATCCTTCCCCAGCAATTGCTACAGGTTACATAACCTTGGGGAGGCCCTTGTAAATTTTTTTCTTAACTTCCAGAGTTTTGTGAACTCTCCTCTTCCATTGAAGTCAGGGATATTTCTGTTAGGAGAAAATAGTTACACAAGAGCATAAAAAATTTGGAAATAATTCCATGTTAATGAAAACCCAGCTACAAAATAATCTGGGATCAAAGTATGCACAAAAATCAAACTTTTGATTATTTGTAACAATTTCTTTTAGTTTTATTAATGACTGAATTTAAATTATTGAAACACAAAGATTTTTTAAAAGTACATTTTAAACAGCAGCTCATTAACTGAGAATTATACTGATATTCTTGCATTTTTGATAAGCATCCTGACAATAAAGCATAAATTGTCAATAATATGAATGAACTGATGTTTGTAAAGTATGTGGCACTCTCCCCCCTCCTCATTTCTTCTTCTTTTGCCAACTTGGCACTGCTATGAGGAAGGAACTAGGTGACAACCTATGAGGAAGGAACCTCCATTGGAAAATTTCTTCTATCAGATTGGCGAATGGATGGGGGAGATAGATTGAAATTCTCACATAGATATAATACATTTCCTCTATGAAAGTTTAGAGATCTGTTTCCAAACATTATTCACCAGAAGGAATCAGGGTCTTGACTGGAGTCTGTGTCACACCCTCCAGTGGAACATTCAAGCAGAAGTTATAAGTGAGCTCAGGAACCAGAGCTGCCTGATGGAATCTCTTGCTTCAGAAACAAGAATGCTTGCTGCTTCCAGCCAAGGACAATAAGGGAACACTGTGTCTCCTGACCCTAAACTGTCAAGGAGCTTTCTATCTCATTTTTCATCAGCAATAGCAGAAGAGAATATGGAAATAACATAATCAATTCAAATTATTACAATTGAACAAGGGAAATTACAGAGCCACAGTAATGCACTATCCATGAGGAAACAATAGTATTCTCTGACTAGAGGATTTCAAAAATAGATCCAAGCATCAGAATGTACCCATGCCCAAGTGCATATAGGCAACATTAGTTGGACTCCATATCTAGATCCTACTTCGCCGCTCCAACTTTTCCCAAGCACCTGCAACACATCTCCTTTCCAAAATCTCTCTCACTCACACACAAGAACATATATATGTTTATATACATATATAGTTTAAAGTTTAAAAGTGAAAACTATTTTTAAGGTATTTCTCAGCCCTTTAAAATTTTAAAATATTATTTTAAAATACTATTCACTTTCCACATAGTAAATGACATATTAATTGAATTAAATGTAGGACAGCTATGCAAATGTAGTTTATTAATCCTAACAACATTTGTAATACATTGGGTAGTGAAGATGATTCAGATAGACTTTCCTGAAAACTATAATTAGCGACTAATTAATATAAGCAATCATGCTCAAGTTTACTGTTAAAATTCATTAATATAATCCATTTGCCACATCAAACAATTTTACTTAAATACAAGAATGAGCAATACACTATACACTATTTGGAGCAAAATTATTTGACATTACTTGCAAAATTAAATGATGAAATTCAGAAGTTTTATTTTTAAAATGCATTCATACAACTGTAAGCTGACAGCATGTATTTCTTTTTGCTAATATCATGAGGTAACAAATCAGGATTTGCAAAGCCTGGAACAATAGAGGGAGCTATTTAAAGATTGTGTTTTTCTAGTTATATTGTTAAGTTTTTATTTACATTTTCCATTCTAACAATGACATTACTGCTTTACAATAAAACATGTTTATAAAGAAATATCTGGGAAACACCAATAGAAAATAAAATTCCAAAGTCCTATTTTATTCTTGTCATAACATTAAATGTAATTACTGTATATTTACCTTATAATTTTTTTAAATAATAAATAGAGATATACTCGAGTACACACACAGACAGGCAGACAGATACATAAACACACACACATACACACACACACACACAGAGAGAGAGAGAAATCTGTGGACAAATGACAAATTCAGGTAAAGAGAAAAGTTACAGAATATATTCTGTTCTATAATATTTTAAAAGTTCATAATTTCTTAATATGAATAGAAGATTTTTTTAATCTGTTGGGCATTGTTTCAGGTTTTGCAACAGAGGTATAAATCTTTGGAAACTTTCTCACATTATTAGCTGCCTCTGACATTTAATGAAGAAAATCAAACAATGCCCACCAGTGCCCAATAAATTTATCTTTACTACATGCAAAGGTTTAGAAGTCCACAATTTAAATCTAGGTAGAATTTAAAAAGGGAAATGAGCCAAGGTCTGAACTCAATGTGGGAAGGAAAGAGGTTGGTTCTCTGCCAGGAACTTCCCACCCTGATACTATTGAGACTGCAGCTTTCTGTGTCTCCTACTATTTTGAGAAATTAATGCCAATGCAATTGAAGGGGACTATTACTATTGAGAACAACCACCAATCATGTAGAAGAAGTAGTCTGGTAAGTCAGTGCTTGGCAATAGGAAAATAAACAAGATCTAAATCTATAAGTGAGTTGAAAGCTTCTGAACTTAGTCTGTGTAGCAAAACATTTCTGACAATTAGAGGCATTTAACCATGTAAGGAAGTCAGCAATGAAGTCATGATTTGGAAGTTTTCAGAGATGAGACATTTAGCAAGTAGGATGACTTTTATACAGTGTGAAAAGCTGGGTTTACCTGTCTATTTTGTCACAAGTAAAGGGTGAATGACTAGAAACAAAACATCTATTCCTCTATTGATAGCTAATCATGGTTTAGCAATAACAGGACATGAATAATACATATGGTAAACCAGAATGTAAACTAATTTAATTAAAAATCACATGCAACTTGTAACGTTCATTTTCTTTTTGTGTTGCTTACTGTTATGCAAAGACAATGGGGTCTTGATTAAAATTTTTCTCTGCACAAGATCAGAATCTCAAGCATTATGAAATTTAGACAAGGCTCCTGGCAATCTCCTGTGGCAGTAGGTTTAATATCTAACCTCATGTGATACTCTTTAAGAAAGGGAATAGTTCCTCTCCATTTTTTTTTTGGTAATTTCCAAATGTCTGTCAAGTAGACCACAAAGGCAAGGCCTTTGTTGAACACTCTGTGACTTTTCTAGAGTAAGGAAAGATGATTGTCCTAACTGTAGGTTTACATAAGATGGCTACCATGTTGAAGAAGCTGTCACTAGGTGGATTCTAGTCTATTTCTTGTTTTTTTTTGTTTGTTTGTTTGTTTTGTTTTGTTTTGTTTTTCAAGACAGAGTTTCTCTGAATCTTTGGAGCCTGTCCTGGAGCTAGCTCTTGTAGACCAGGCTGTCCTCAAACTCACAGACATCTGCCTGCCTATGCTTCCTGAGTGCTGGGATTAAAGGCAAATGCCACCACTGCCCATCTAGTTCCTGGTTTTATAGAGCAATAGACTTCTCTCATTAATAAGTACATCTCTCATTAGAGTGGGGATAAAGTACTTGGCTGTTCTGCCTAGCAACCTTGCTCTCTGTCATGGAGCTCCACCCACATCTCCGTTGATCTTGCTACTGCGCTCTGAGCAAGCACTGAACCATCTCCATCTCCGTCTTGTTTTCTCTCTACTGTGGACTAGTGGAAGGACAACAATGTGGCAAGGCCCCCACAGCTGTAGTGATAGTCCTTGTGGATTCGGGCAGCTGCAGAGTGCCACTGCTAACAGCTACTTCATGGCTAGATGCTCCATACTCCTTTTATTTATGTTCAACCTCATTTCCTTTTATTAAAGTCCAAATTACTATTGCATGATTTAATGCTCAAATAAAAGCAATTTCAAGCGGCAGTTTCAATCAAGGAACAATAGCAGTGAGGATTTTTATTTTTTTCAGTTTTTTCCTTGTTTTTTTATTTTATTGTTTAAAAAGGAAAACAAACTATGTTTTTTTATTTTACATACCAATCGCAGTTCCCACTCCCTCCCCCCTCCCACTCCTCCCACCTTATACCCCACTCCAACTCCCAATCCATTCCCCAGAGATGGCAAGGCATATTGCACCAAGGACGGACCAAGGCCCTCTGCATTATATCCAGGCTGAACAAGGTTTCTGTTCAAAGAGAAAGGGTTCCAAAAAGCCAGTACAAACAGCAGGGACAAAGCCTGATGCCATTGCCAGTGGCCCTGCAGTCTGCCCCAGCCGTACAACTGTCACCCACATTCAGAAGTCTAGCTTTGGCCTATGCTGGTTCCTTCTTTGTCTGGCTGGAGTTGGTGAGCTTCCATTAGCTCAGGAAAGCTGTATCAATGGATGTCCCCATTATGGTCTTAGCTTTGGTTCATATCCTCACTCTTCCCAGTCTTCAACTGGACTTTTGGGGCTCAGCCCAGTGCTCCACTGTGGGTCTCTGCCCCTCCTTCATTTGTTTGATGAAGGTTCTATGGTGACATTGAAGGTATTCATAAATATGACTAAAGGGCAAGGCCAGTTCTCTCCTCTATTGCTTAAGGTCTTAGATGGGGTCATCCTTGTGGATTCCTGGGAATTTCTCTAGTGCCAGGTTTCTTGGTAGCCCCATATGGCTCCCTCAACCAGAATATCCCTTTCCTTGCTCTGTGTCTCTGTCCTTCCTCCATGTTGATTATCCTGTTCCCTCAAGATCTTCTCCCCATTCCCTTCTGTCCTCCCTTCTCCACCTACCCCCATGCTCCCAATTTTGTCAGGAAATGTCATCTATTTCCTTTTCCCAGGATTCACCTTGTTACTTAGCTTCTCTAGGGTCTTGGAATATGGGCTCGTTATGCTTTGCTTACAGCTAGTATGCACTTATGAGTGAGCACATGTACATACCATGTTCATTTTGGGGGGCTGTGTTACCTCACTCAATAGGTTTTCTTTCTAGTTCCACCCATTTGCATGCAAATTTCAAGATGTCATTGTTTTATACCGCTGAGTAGTAGTCTGTTGTGTAAATGTACTACATTTTCTTTATCCATTCTTTTTTTGAGGGGCATTTATGTTGTTTCCAGTTTCTGGTTATTACATATAATGCTACTATTGGGAAGCCCATTAAAGCCCATTTCCTCTGGAATGGATATTCCCAGTTGATTTCAAAAGTTGGCCTCCTAGATAACATTGGGATAGATTCCCTTATGTGGTCCTGCTTTGTCCTTAACCACCTCCAAGATGTGAACAGCTCTAACAAAACCATTTATTTGTCTACATGATTTCAGAACAGGATCAGTGATTGTGGACTTGGGCACCTGAGCATAGCCATCAATGTTTTTATTTTTTAATATTTATTTATTTATTATGTGTACCATATTCTGTCTGCGTGTATGCCTGAAGGCCAGCACCAGACCTCATTACAGATGGTTGTGAGGCACCATGTGGTTGCTGGGAATTGAACTCAGAACCTTCGGAAGAGCAGGCAATGCTCTTAACTGCTGAGCCATCTCTCTAGCCCCCCATCAATGTTTTTAAACCTTTACACAATTCCCAGGATTCAATGTCTGACTCATTGACGTATGTCACCAGTAAACATCAAACTCTTCATTTGTCTCATATGACCCCTGAGACAGTAGCAATGGATGGACTGGACAGGAGCGGGGCTGGGGGCAGAGGCTGGGTATTGGAAACCTCCAGGAGCCTGAGATATAGCAAGGGAGGGCAGCATGAGTATGGATGTCACATCAGCGCACTGGCTGGGATTGAAGAGAAGACTGTGAGCTCACAGACAGTTCAATATTTTCCATCCTTGAAGAGTCATACTGGCTCCTCTTGCATTACCTTCTTCATGCTTTTATTTTTTCCTTCATCCCCTAGAGCTTTCCCCTTCTACATATGTCCTTACGTCTTCATCATTTTATTCCTCCTCCTTCACCTATATCTAGTTCTCTTTCCTTTGGTAAACAGGTTGTTTTTATTGCTGTGATAGAATATCATGGCCATAAACAACTTGGAGAGGAAAGTTTATTTCAGCACAGAAGGAAGTCAGAGCAGTAAGTCTAGGTAGGTAGTAAAGCAGACATCATGGAGGATTGTTGCTTACTGGCTTATTCCACATAGCCAGCTACACCTGCTTTCTTACCCCACTCGGGACCACCTGTTCAGGGTTGTCATGAATGAGCTGGCCTCATCTGTATTAGGCACCTATTAAGAAAACGCCCTTCAAGCTTGCCTGCAGGAAACTGTTATGGAAGCATTTTTTTCTAGTTGTGCTTCCCTCTTCTCATACATCTCTAGCTGGTGTCAAGTTAACAAAAACAGAACTAATAAGAAACAAGATACAAGGTCACAGACTTATTAGCTTCAATACATGTACAGCATCTAATAACCATCAACCATAATGATTCTGAGCAACCCAGCATCCTCCAAATTCTTTCATCCTAACACATTTTAGTCACATCAGCTTTCTAAATATAATCCCAAGTAGTCACTAGACTGATTTTTCATACATGAAATTTTCTTTTTACAAGAATCCCATGCGTGTTCTGGAAACATATTTCTATTGGCATATATTAACTGTACATAATATTGGGTTTCTTAAAGGTGTCTTCATGGAGGTGTTTAATATACTTTGACCATGCTTCTCCATTATTTTATTAAAGGTTTCTCTGTTTCAAATTATGAAAAATGGATACCTGATATCTATAAAACAATTTTTGCTTGGATTTAATTTCTAGATTCAGAATTATTTACTCAGAGAACATGTTTTTTAAATACTTCCAAGCATGTTTCTCATTGCTATGCAAGAATGTGTCTCAACCTTTGCCTCTGCCATTAGAATCCCAGGCCGTCCTCCATACATACACTTTGTTATCTTTGGTTGAAAATATGTCAGATAACAATGTTATTTGCATAATACTTTTCATTTTCTGTTTGCTGAACCTTTTCCTAAGCACAGAAGTTGTCCTGCCCAGTTTTCTTTTCTAGTTATTGTGTTCCATGTCTCTGTCCACAAATGTGGAAGACATGTGATGCATGCAAGGAAGGTGTATAGCCGCAGTGAGTTGTAGAAGGCAAAGGGCAAGAGTTGGTTCTCTTTCTCAACCTTTATAAAGTATCTGGGCACCAAATTCAGGGTATCAAGCTTTAACCATGGAATCCTTTACCTTATGACCTAAATTACTGGCTCAATTTTTCTATAAATCTATCCCTCATGTCTTATTTTCTAGGATGGTAGCATAATGTTGCCTTATAACTTGAATAAATTCCTTCAAATATGATCAAACATGTGCCTGTTTTAATTGTTATGAAATGCCTTTCAGATTTTCTTTGCGGAAGTTTTAAATATATACTGAATTGGGAAATCAAAAGTTGATTATCAGACTGGAAGACATGGTCAGTAGGTGAAGGTGCTTGTTACAAACCCTGACAAAGTGAGTTTGGCCCCTGGTACCTACATGAAGGAAGCAGGTATTTGACTCCAGAATGTTGTTCTCTGATCTCCAAACATGCTTTGATGCACGCGTGCGTGCGCGCGCACAGAAAGAGAGAGAGAGGCACAATTGCACAGATACATGTGTGTATGTGCATGCATACAAACAGAGAGATTAAAGATAAATTGTTGGTTAGTTCCTTTAATTTGTTTTATTCCTTGCCCAATTCTGTTTGTAGATGTTGATTTTGGTGTTATTTTCAGGGTAAGGTTTTACACTGTAGCCCAATCCAGTTCAAACTAATTATCTTTATGCCTTAGCCAGCGCTGAGATTGTAGGAACAGGTCATCATTTCTGGTTGGTAGATTCAAGTTTGGGCAGTGGGTCAAAGTACATGGTGCTCAGACCCCTGGAATTGACTTTCTGTTGTTGTGTGATGTCCTTCTGTATATTTATTAGTTGATTAATAAAACTGTTTTGGCCAATGGCTTAGCAGAGTAAAGCCAAGCAGGAAATCTGAACATAGACACACAGAGAGAGTAGTCAGAGTCAAAAAGATGCCATGTAGTTCCCTCCCAAAGGAGGGAGACACTGGAATCTTCTCAGTAGGACACAGCCTTGTGGTGATACATAGATTAATAAAAATGGGTTAAATTAAGATGTAAGATTTACTTAAGAAGTCTGAGCTAATGGGGCAAGCAGTGTAGTAGTTAAGATATTTTCTGTGTGATTATTTGGATTTGGGCATCTGGGAAACAAACAAACAGTCTCCAACTACAAAAAGTGCCCACCATCTGGGGCATGGATACACATAAAAGTAAAAAAAGCTTAAGAAAAAAAAAAGAGATCTTCAAGACCGACAAAAATGGGAGCCTAGCACAGATTTTTGGTAGCCACATTTTTCTTCCTTTGTTTGCTGGCAGTGAACAGAGATGTGTCTCCATTAAAAGGTTTCCCAACTCAGTATTAGCAGCAAAAACTGTGTGACTTCTTGAGTGACAGCTTACTAGTTCAAATAGCAGCACAAATAGCTCTGTCTCTTTCTGGAGGCCAAGAACTTGAATGGGGCTTGTGAGCAGCATGTGGCAAATTGCTTACGGGTGGCAACATAGACACACAGTATCATTGGAGCTGGAGTGGTAAGCATAGCTTACAGAAATGGTGAATATACCTCTACCATGCTGGACAGGATAAAGCCAACAGTCAGGATCATGGAATTTTTCCTAGCCATTCCCACTTAACATTTTTCAAAAAGGCATTCCTGGTCAGAAAATGAATACAGATGTACAATAAAGACATATTTAGACAAAAATATACCTCTGAGTGCATCCCAGTGTGTTTCAAAAATTGATGTAGGCTTGGGAGAGAGAGTAAAAGAGTGTAGAGAGTTATAAAAGGAAATAGTTTTAAAAAGAAATCAAAGTCTTTAAAGAGACAATAAAAGTAATATAAAATAGTTCAGATAGTCATAGATTAAAGGAGAAGAGAAAAATAAGTCAAGTAAAAATGGAATATGCACATAGAGTCTGGATTATATATATATTATTGGGGATGTTTTTGAATTTTATACTGTAGAGAAATATTTGATTCTGGGGGATGCTAAGTTAAACAAACATAAAAGTATCTTGACTTCAAAATTTGAGTCTAAAGATGTGTTTCTTTGGAAAAGAGGTTCTGCTTTTGTTTCCACAGAAGATGAGAACCTGTGGATTCCTTCTAGGCTAATGAGGTTTAATGGAACAAGACCACCTAAAAGGTCACCATGAACCCTAAAAATACTTCTCCCAACAGCAGGAAGCAGTTTGGGGAACACAATGCCCAAATTCCTAAAATGATAGTTTGTAAAAGTTTGTTTTCATTTAAAAGGGCTTGATTATACATGGTTAAATAATAACAGTCAATCTCTTAAAAGAAAAAAACAAGGGAGGAGGGTATGATATAGAGATGTATACTTTGCATTGTTATGGATGTTCATCTATTTAAGGTCAATTTTATTGTACCACATATATTTGCTTAAGTTATTATACTTATGCAGCTCATTCAAAAATGTAACATATAGTTAAATAATGCAGATTAATAGATAGTCATTTATGATAGTAAAACTATAATCATGTTAGTTAGGTTTTCTAGATATATATACTTCAGATGTATGGTTATTTTTCAAATCTTTCAAGGATCTACAGAATATGGCATTTAAAATTATTTAAGAACTTAAACTTTTCTCAACAGTGAGACATGTTTCCTTCTGACAGCCCAATTACTTCAGAGAGGTTGACAGACATTGAAGAAACTTTTTATGAAGTTTGCCTTCAATGTGACAAGGTTAGTCATCTGGGTCAGAAACTGCTCTTGCCTGGACTGCTAGATGGTATGCTGTATAAAATGGATATGCAGCCCCATAGAAAAATGACTGCTGAATTGCCAAAAGAAGGTGAGACAGTCCTTCAGGGTTTCTTCTTCATAAAAGAGTTGCCAGACATTCTGTAAGACACAGAAGAATGTGATTGACAAACTGCCAATATAGGCACACAAGTCTTTCAAATTTCCTAATTCATGGAAAAGTCAGCCAAATACTATGGGCCTTTAGGCTGAAGATGGATGCACTGACATTACAAAAAAATCTTTAAGTGACTGTCTAGGCTGCAAAATGTTTCTGTCAATTCTAGAGTAAGTTGCTTACAATACATTTCTTCTTTGCTTAGGCAATATTATATCCTTCTGGGATCTTTGAAAAGTTTAAGACAGATAGTTATACTTTTCCTTAGTTATGATAAAAGATAAATTAGATATGAAAATTTAGACTCACAAAGAAATACTATAACTGTACTTATTGCTTGATTCCTGTTTTGTTATAAATAATTTTACTATGTTAAAGTTAAAGCTTTTCTTTTTAATTAGACAGTAAAGGGGAGATGATGTGGGATTTCCTTCTGCATTTGTGTTGTTTTTAATGGTTGATGAATAAGCCTGTTTTGGCCAATGGTTTAGCAGGGTAAAGCCAGACAGGAAATCTGAACATATACATATATATGTATATCTGAGCAGAGAGAGAATATGCAGAGTTAAAGACATGCCATGCAGTTGGCAAAGGAGGTAGACATTGGAGTATAAACAGTAGGCCACAGTCTAATGGTGATATATAGATTAACAGAAATGGTTAATTTAAGATGCAATAGTTACTTAATAAGAAGCCCGAGCTAATAGGTTAAGCATTGTTGTAATCAATATAGTTTCTGTATGATTTGCATCTGGGCTCTCAGGAAAAAAAAAAACACAGTCTCAGACAACACTCTATTGCATTTCAATTTGTGGAACCAATATTTACAAACACAAGGCTTCTGACACCTGCTGTTAGCAGCCTCCTGTTCCTTGCTTATATTTTTTTAAATTGGAAATGTAGGTTAGGGTTAGGGTTAGTATCAGGGTTAGGGTTTCTGTTGTCTTTTGTTCTCAGACAGATTATCTGTTCAAACCTACATGATGAATCATTAATGGCTCAAAATAGTCATGATTGACATATAAAAAGTAGTTATATAACCAGTAAAGGTTGCCAGTCATAGTACTTGGCTTAATATATGGACAATTTTCATGTCCTAAATATTGTAATAGTTGTAAGTCAAGGATGATTCACAATTTATCCTAAATTCTAACTTAAAATTTTTGCTTTTACTTTTGTTTTTAAAATCTGGTACAAGTTCAGACTAAATTTGTATCAGTGATGCAGAGTAGTAAGGCTTCTTGTATAATCCAAATGAACTGATAATAGTTATATTTTTGGTTTCAGATTGTTCTTCCTTCTACATCCAGAGAATACTATTTATAGTGCTAAGAGATGTATTTACTCAATTTTTCTCTCAGCATTACTCACACTGACTTCCTGCTCAAGAAGTTGTGATTTATTTACTATATCACTCCCCAGCCTATCTCTCAATTACATTACAACGTAATGTAGAACAAAATGTATAAAGTTACTAAGACACCCTTACAATCCTCAAAAAATGAGTCTCATACAAGGGTTGATGATGTAGTGCTTTTATGTGGGGTTCAAGGATTCCAGTCCTAAGAGTTTGTCATGCATACTCCTCTTTCACTCACAGTTAGTTTAGCTCTTTGACATGAACTAAATGCATGTGGTTGTTTCTAATTTTATCTGTCCATTACATTTGGTTTTACAAGCAGCAAAAATCTTTCCTATATACTTGATAAAATAGATGTCACTTATGCATTTTGACATGTCTCCGAAACAAACCTCTTCCAGTGTCATCGGCATTCTTCCTGGAGTTTACAAGAGCTGTAGAAAAATGCTATTTAATATTTACAACCATGGCCCAGAAAAACAAGACACCGCTGTTTTCTACTTGTTTGTTGTCTAGAAATCAGCAAGCTTCTCCAAGCTATATACTTAATGCTTTGCTTTGAGTTGAAAGAATTTGAAATAGTTAACCAAGGACACATGCAGAGATGATCTCTTCAGCCTGAATCAGTACATTGCCTAAAACCAAAATTAGAATGTTGATTTTGTAAATATTTTGAGTACTACATTTAAAATATATTTCCAGTTTATTAAGATCTCTATCAGTGATTTATATAGCTCATGTGGTTATAACAAGATATTCTATGCTGTGATTAAAAATATCAAAATTATTCTTGATAAAGTCTTAGATCATGGAAATTCCCAAGATCAAGGCATCAGCTTTATTGACTTAATACCAGCTGAAGGCTTCTTCCTTCTTGTGTTTTGACAGAACACAGGTAAAGTGTATCTCAGTGATTATTTGTAATAGCTTTGAACCCATCCACAAGGCCTGTGACCTCCTAAATGCCTCATTTCCCAGGACCATTGCTGGGTCCTGCCAGATTTATTCATCTATGCTTGGGGGTAAGAGTGTGGATTAAGGGATTAAGAAAGAAATAGACAAGATACAACAAATAGAGGAGAGTCAGGAGAGCATATAGTAAATAGTGAGATTTGCCTTATGTTTATTTCTCATAGCCTTTGTATACCTCAATCTAGAAAGGAGTGGGATGGTTAAAGACTTGTTTACCAAGCTACAAAGAACAAACAAAGTGATTACCATCTTAATACACAAAACATCAAGTAACCATACCCTAGGTAAAATATTCTGTTATGTCAAACCTTCTGTCATATAACCTTGAAGGACAAAGAATAGGTCTGCATTCTATGACCTTTAGTAAAGGCTCCCACAAACCATCAATTCTGCTTGAGGATATCAAACAAGGACGTTAAGGGTTACATATAATTCTGATAATATCAACTACAATTTCTATAAAATCAATGAAGAAAATCTTTCATAATTGAGATATATCAATGGCAAATAAAACTAGTTATGTTTTACATCAGATTGGTTTTCTGAATAAATGATTAGTAAGGAAATAAATGGATCATTGATTTGTTGATTTCAAGATCTACTCTATAAAAATAAATTTTCTGAAAATTTTGTTTGTTTTTATTCATAACATAAAAAAGTGGAGTGGAATGAATAATGACCTCCCAAGATGTTCAGGACCCATTAATGTAATCTTCACAATAGGGTAAGAATAAGGTAATGTGGTATTGTCCTGTTCTGGATAGTGTGGTATGCCTTATACAATCACCAATCCTCCTACAAGAAAAAACATGGGTCAGATGAAGAGAAATTGATGTGAATATACAAACAGAAACAAATTTGTGATGCATTTTATTTTGGTGTCTGTTGCTGTGATTAAAAAAAAATACCATAGTCAAAGGTAGACAGTGATGGCACATGCATTTAATTTCAGCACTCTGAAGGCAGAGACAGGCAGATTTCTTGAGTTTGAGGCCAGCCTGGTCTACAAGATTTAGATCCAGGACAGGCTCCAAAGCTACAGAGAAACACTGTCTCAAAAAAAAAAAGCAAAGCAAAGCAAAAAACAGACAGCAACAACAACAACAAAATAATAAAAGCCACCCTAGTCATGAGTAACTTGGAGAAGGAAAGACTTTATGATAACTTACAACTCTGCTTCTACTTGAATACCTTCACTGACATTCCTCAGTGAAACTGAGTGTTCTAAAGTCTCTCACTGCATAATGTCTGTCTGTCGGTCTTTATATTTGTTCCTATCTGCTGCAGGAGGAGGCTTCTTTGATAATGACTGAGCAAGTCATTATCAAATGATGTATGAGTACAGCAGAATGTAGTTAGGAGTCATTTCATTGTTATGTCTCTCTAACAGAACAGTAATATTTGGTTTTCTCTTAGGTCTATCTAGTCTCAGGTTCTTTGTCACCCAAGTAGTGACCTATACAGGTTCCAGGTCATGAAAGTAGGCTTTAATTATACCAGATCTTGGTTGGTTACTCCTAAAAGCTTTGTGCCAGTATTGTATCAACATATCTTGCACATTAAAGGTTTGCAGGTGGGTTGATCTAGTTGGGACCCTCCCAACTTCTATTACCCCTATTATTTCCTCTATATTGGCTTCACATATTGTACATTTTAGGAAACTTCTACTGTGATCGGTTTCCATACTACCCTTTAAATGGCCCTTGGCATACCAAAGCTGTCCTTCATCATATTTCATCCGTCAGTCTTGCCTTTTCTCTCCCTCCCAGTTTTATCCCCCATTCCAATCCTTCCCTATTTCATATATCCATAAATATTTATCCTTTTTCCTCCTCAGAGGGAGATCCATCCCTCCTTCTAGTCCCTTACTCTATACCTAAACTCTAGGGTTACAGGGATTGTAGCTTGCCTATCATTGACTTAATAGCTGATATCTACATATAAATAAATAGATGACATATTTGTCTTTCTGTGTCTAGGTTTCTCAAGATGATTTCTAACAACATCCATTGACCAGGTAATTTCATTTTTTAAATAATTGGGTGATATTCTTTATTAATTAATTCATGGACAGATATCTAAACAAACTAAGCGGACTAAGCAAACCGAGCAGTCTAGGCAGACAGCCTCTCTTTCCTCCCATTTTATATTCCATATAGTGCTGGAATTAAAGGTGTGTGAATCCCTAGTATAGGGTCTAAAGGTGTGTGCCACCAAGGTCTGGATTTGTCTTTGCACTGATTTTGTGTAGCCCAGAGTGGCCTTGAACTCACAGAGATCCTTCTGCCTCTGTTTCCTAAATCCTGGGATTAAAGGTGTGTGCCACCACTGTCTGACCTCTAGTGGCTTAGTTTTGCTCTTCTGATCCTCAGACAAGCTTTGTTTACTAAAACATAAGTAAAATATCACTGCATTAAATAACTCTCAAATCATAACTTTCTGTCACATAATTCAAGACCAACTGGCAAACACCACCATCTAACTGCAAAAGTAAAATCCACCCGCCCCCCCAAAAAAGACAAAAACAAAAACAACTTAAAAAATCAAAACCAGATAAATCTTAAAGCTAAACACAGCATTGATCAACCATAATACTTCTGAGTGCAATATTTCATAGTGTAATTTTTGCAACAGTTTTATAGCATTAAATTGTTAGTGTTTTTCCCTAAAGAATAATGTAGTTGTTTCTTTACTAATAGACTTGCCTCTGCATTTAAAGAAAAGAAAAGGTAAAGTTCATCACATTTTTTTACATCTCTCTATTATGTGTTGTTGTGTGGACAGGAGAGTGCTCTCATGCCACAGCAGACATGTGGGGTTCGGAGGACAACTTTGTGAAGTAGGTTCTCTTTTTCTACCCTGGGAATTTGGGGGAATTGCACTTAGGTTATCACTGAACCATCAAGCTAGCCCTTAAATTCTTTATACTGTTGTCATTTGTCTTTTGAGAACTTTAGTAAAATTCCTTAAACTTATTTAGTAAAATTTCCTTAAACTTGTTTTCATTCATAAATAAGATAGAAAATTCCTTGTTACCCAGAAGGAAGCGGGAACATTAAATATATTTCAGGTTCTTTTTTTTTAAATTAATGCTTAGAAATCGTAGCTCTGTAGAATGTTAGATTGTTTTCTTGTCATAGGTTTTTGAAACGAATATAAATGACAGACTGAGAAACCAAAACAGTACTCATTGTGAACGGAAGGATGTTTGAAATTTTCAGGAATTTTTGTAACAAAATTAATTGTGGTGATGAAGGTGGCTGTTGAGTCTACGGCATTGGGTTGAAAAGTGTTAAGAAAAACATGCTACCTAGCATTCTCACTGCTTCTCTTCAGCTTGTAGTTCATGACTTTAACTTTGAAAAGAAGCCTGACTTTGAAAGAAAATTAAATCTAAGTATTTTTCAGCACCACTTAAGACAAAATCAAATAGTCTGAATCCTTTTCTGCATCTCAGAATCATAGGAGAATAATGTTACCAGAGGTTCTTGTCTCTCATTTCCTTTTGCAAATATTCCTCAAATCTATCACTTTTCTATAAATATCAGCACCCTGTTCTGTTATCTAATCAAGAGGAAATTCATATTAAAATTGTTATGAGTTGCCTCAATTCTGTTGTAATTCATATTATTATTGTTATTATTGTCTCTTCAATATCTTCTTGGGCCTACCTCCTGGTAATAGACTCCTCCCATGCTAAACACGGATTGGCCATCGCTGTTACCTGCATTGTCTGTAGATAATTCCCAGACAAAGTGACCATCTGAGATTGAGGGTATAACTTGAAAGTTATTCCAGCCTGGGGGCTTTCAAAGCGCATCTTAAAGCACAGTTTTCCAAGTTGTTTTGGGTGTTGTGTGAAATTGCCTCTAACCACATTCCCTGCCCACAAGACCTAAGGAAATGAGTGAAAACGCAGAGAGGAATAGAGGAAAGAGGAAAAAAAATTCTACATGCTTAAATTCTCAGGCCACAATTGAAGAACGGTAACGAGCTACATCCAGGTCTGCTGTAGAGGAAATGAAATTAGTATTTACAGGAAGATGTGTGCCTGAATTTAGCCCTTCATGTTTTGTATTTGGGAAACTGTGACCACCGTTGAATTAAAAGGTTGAAAAATACAAACTTGGGACATATTTGTAGTTTCTTTTCTGGAAAAGAAATGTATGTATTTCTGTATGCAAAAATGTGTCTTCTAGTTTATCCTATGCAAAAATGTAGAAGTATCAATTTTAGATCCTCAATGTGCCCGGTTTTTATTCCTCAGACATTTATGCCTTGAATCTAAAATGAAAGGAAATTAGTTAAAACCAAGATGAGTCAGTCCAACTATTTCTAATGCTTAGCTGAAATGAATGGCTTAGGGCTCCAATTCCAGCAAATTCAGAACATTTGGAGAAATTATAAGAACAGGCAGTATTAAGGCCAGACTTCTTTGAGCTATACTACACAAAAACATAAATATGCCATATGTAGAGCCTGTGGGTAAAATAGGGAAAGTTCTCCATTTAAGAAAGATCTTGTGGACCAGCACTTGGCCCCTTGTTATTCCTATCCATAAGAAGGTGCATTCCCCAAAAAGATTCACCTCATTAAAACTGATTTTGATTACTGTTCTTCTCAGCTCTGAAAAACCCACACAAATGTGTTCAGTAGATTCCTTTTAATGTTCTTAGTGTACTCCGATTAATAATTTCGTATTTTCAGTGTCCTTAAGACTCACAGAATGTCATTCATTTTACCGGAAAGAAAACTTTGTCTCAAAAACTTTAAAACGTCTAATTCTGTTTGTAAGTTTATCTTTGGGTAATATGTGAAGTCATAAAAATTTTACCTATAATATGATACACCAATACAATCTATAATGTCTAGACTAGGTAAAATGTATCATCTCAAATGTTCATGATTTTTTTTTATTTTGAACATTTATTTTAAAGGTTTCCAAATTAATGACCAGAGTAGGCATCTTAAGTTTTAAGATTTAGAAATTAATCTTCTGAAGCTTATGGGAATAATAAAGTTAGTAACAGTAAGTAGTATTAATAAATTATTGAGAATCTAGGTCTTGAGCATTTTTATAACCTAAAATGATATGCATATAAAGTGATAAATATGTTGATTAACTGGATTTAAACATTCCACAATGCATACATATGTCAAAACCCTGTTTCATATAAAAATACATTTTTTTTGGTTAATTGCACTTTAGATTTTCAGTTAAAATCAGAACTATGCAATACAAGTCAAATATACAATGGAAAAATAGTCAATTAAACCAAAATCAATTTCTTAGAAAATGTTAATTAAACAAGACTGAAGAGATGTGTGCTGTTGGTGATCTATTTGATTCTCCTTAAAGAGGACATGGCTCCTCATGGGAACTGTGCTACTGTGAACATTTGTCCCTAAGGGATCATAAATTTTCTCATAATAGTAAAATTGTCCTTTTCACTCCCAAATGATGGTGAAAAAAAACCCTTCAGTTAGAAGCTATTTCTTTATCTGTTAGGCTATTCCATAACCAGACATTGATTAGTACTTTGTCGCAAGGTAATCTAACACTGTGGTGCCATTTCTAATCCAAATCAACACCACAAACAAGAAAAGTGAGTTTCTAGCATTTTGAGGTCTGGGGAAAATGCATATTATAGGATTGTGAGTTAGGATGACTATTGCTAAGAATTGCTAGAAATAAAAGTGATAGATGAAGATATATTAATAAGAGAGTTTTTAAAAGTTTGAAAATTGTGTGATTCCTTTCCATTATTTAAAGTAACTTTCAGCTCCTGAAATCATCTGGTAGTAGAGGAAGCCCAGCATGGATGTTTATCATGAAAGCCAATTAATCACAGAAAGATGATATTTATATGAGAAAGGAATAAAAACTTAATTTCACTGCATATAAATAATTGTAATTAATGAAAATGTATATTTTATTTTAGTGATGTATAGTTTGTATGCAATGAACTGCTTATATTGAATGTGTGCAGTTACAAAAGTTCAAAAATGTGTCTACATCAGCAAAATTCTCTATTTCAAAGTAATAAGTATATTTATCACATCACCAAAATTTCTAAACATTTCTTGGTATACCTTCCCCCCATCTGTTCCTGGGATACAAAAATAACTGCTGTTATTATAAAATTACTATACTAGCAAGTACTTATCTATAAGTAAGGGTAAGTTTGTCACTGAATACTTTCCATAAATGTGCTATTTTTTTTCAGTTTCTAATGAAATAAGAAAGGTTTAAGAAACAAGAGAAAGAGTGAAGGGAACAAATTGAATATTTACTGGAGCATTTTCTGATGGTTTACTTTCAATTGTCTACTAGCTACAACTTAGAATCACGTAGAATTTTAGGAAGAAAGTCTTAATGATGAATTTTCTGCATAGGATTGACCCGTGGGTATTTGTGTGGGAGTTTTCTTAAGTAAATTAATGTGAGAATACCCAGGCCACAGTGAGAGGCACCATTCCATAGACATGGTGCATTAGAAAGAAAAAAAATCAAGCTGAGCACACTCAAATGGGCATGTAGCCTGCATGAATTTATTTCTGTCTGCTCTTGATGGTGAAATGTAAAATGAGAAGTCATCTCAAGTTACTACGCTTCTGATTTCCCTGTAGTAATGGTCTATAAGGTAGAATTGTGACCAAAATAAACTCCGTCTCCTGTAATTGTCTTTTTGTTAATATATTTTATCATAGCAGCAGAAATAAAACTAGAGAACACGTTATACTAGTAGCCAAGAATAGATTTCTAGACAATAGTATGAGGAGACTAGCTTAGACAGAAAGGCACCATAAAATATAATTGATATGGGAAAGGAAGACATCAAGTATTCCTAAAGGGCAAGTTCCTTACTTACCTAGGACTGGCACTGATGCTGGAAAAACATTCATGATATCACTGCACCTTGCTTACCCACAGCCATACTTATGCAACAGCATACCAGAACAACTTGCACACAACTAGGTATTATTTAATTCCTTTTTGATAAACCTTCCTCAGTCCTCACCACACTTTGTAGTCTCTGGCAATCACCATTCTATTCTTAGCTTTTTAAGATGTAAAAAGGGTCATGCATTTGTTGCTGCTTTCTTAACACAGGGCCTGACTTTTGTGAAATGTCATTTCATATACTCAGTGTACTCCATATTGTTCTGATTCCAAGGTAATTTAGCCATATCACCACAGCCAGCAATTTCCAGTTAAGCTGGTCCTTGCAGGATGTATATTTCCTTCTCAGTAGCAATGTCTTCTCTAGCTTGACTCAATTCCCTCTCAAAATTACTCCAACATTCTGGTTAAACAGTAAGATATGAGAGTTTCACTCATTGCCATACTAGTAGTACTAATAAGCATTAGCAGTACTTTTGTAGGTTAAAGGTGACACAAGTTGTAACATAGTTTGTGAATAAGTTTGTAGAAATTCAGACATAAACAAAGGTGAAGGTGATTTCATGAGCATAAGAACTCATGATGCACCTTCTTTAGCACAAAGCTTACTAATCAAAATGTGAGTCATTAGGTGTCAGGGAACAAAAGTATATAAATGGGGACTGCAGTGATGACTTATTGGATAACAGAACTGTCTGACCTTTGACAAGGCATGGATACTATTCTCAGCACTCATGTGGCTGATTACAACTGTCTATAATTCCATATGCAGGAAATTGACACCCTATTCTGGTATTTGAGGGCAACCAGTGCACAATGGTGCTCACACATATATGTGGGTAATCGCCATATGCACAAAATAAAATCAAAATGATTTAAGTATATGCATAAGATGTGTAAATAAACATAAATAACAATAAAATCTCTGAGTTTTGCAATGGCCTTATATCACCAAATTTGTCTCTCTAAAATACAATCAAAATTATGTTTACCTTTAAACTTGATGGAATTTCCAGCTTAAGTATGGAACAAGCTCACTTCTTCAACTTTGTTATCCAACTTCAGTGGATGACAGGATGCATATGATACAATAAATGGAAACCTTTCCTGAAAGTAAGAAAGAAAAGGATATAGACAACAGCAGACTCTCTTCCCATTGTAGTAAAAGTAAAGCACAGATGAGAATTAATTTTTAAAGGGCATGCCTACTGGACCAACTTTCAGGCAGAGAGGCTAAGACATTGCCTCTTAAAGCTAGAGGACGTCACTGAGGTACAAAATCAGTGATACATTACTTAGAAAAACACATTGATTTAGACAGTAACAGTGAATATCAAAACATTTTTCAGATTATTTTATTTGGAACATTGAAAAGGAATCAATAATAGCCATAGAAGTTTGTCATTTCTACAATTGCATGCCAAAATAAAGTAAAACTTTGGTGATAGGCATGTTTCAAGCATGAAAAAATTGGTATCTAGTGTAATAATTTATTATTTACATCTTGAAGAAGAAGTAAAGTTTACATGCATGATTAAATGTCAAAAGGAAAAGCTGAAGAAGAAACAAGAATTATGCAATCAGCAACATAGTATGCATGATGGGATCTCAGTGGAGGAAAAAGCATGCCTGATCATTTTACAATTCATGCAGAAAAAAATCAATGGGCAAAGGTAGAGAAACGAGCTTATTCCAGTGAATAAATTACAGCTAAAACATCCACAAAACTTCAAAAGAGTATACACTTTAAAGTTATCAAACCTAAGTATATAAAATAAAGGAAACTCTGATCTTACCAAGAAGGAAAATAAGTTGAGTGCTCTAAAACCAACATTAAGATGGAAAAAGTAAAGCTAAGTACTTTTTTCATCACATATATATATATTATATTTATTTATATATTAAAAGAAAGATTCTTGTGTTGATATACAGAGTGAAAACCATTTGAATATTATATTGAAGAAACTGGAATTTTAAGTGACTTAGAAAATTTGAAAGTAGCAAGAAAAACATTAGAATAAAATTGAGTTAAAATTCTGAGTGTGGTAAATACTATACTATAATGTAACACAACATGGTGTAACATAATAGATAATGTTGGTGTCTAGTTTAGGAGGTACTTATTCCTACGTACTTGTACTGGTTAATAAATAAATATACTGCCTTGGCCTGATAGGCCAAACTTACGTAGGTGGAGAAGACAGAATTGAATTCTGGGAGGAAGAAAGCAGAGGGGGGAGACACTATGGAGCCACCAGAATCAGACATGCTGAATCTTTCCTGGTAAGCCACTGCCATGTGGTGATACATTGATTAATAGAAATGGGCTAAATCAAGGTGTAAGAGTTAGTCAATAAAATGTTAGAGCTAATAGTCCAACCAGTGATTTAATGAACACAGTTTCTGTGTGGTTATTTCGGGGATAAGCTAACCAAGTGGCCAGCACAAACAAGTGGTCCTCCTTACAACAATTGGTGTCCAGTGGCCCTCACCCTTACAACAGGTGTCTTAGGGTTTTATTGTTATGAAGACACATCATGACCATGGCAACTCTTATAAAGCAATAAATTGAAGTGAAGCTTGATTAAAGTTTCAGAGGTTTAGTTCTAGTTCATTATCATCATTTTTGGGACATGGTTACATACAATTAGACATTGTGCTGGGGATGGAGTTCTACATCTTGTTTCACAAGCAACAGGAAGTGAACTTTGTCATACTGGAAATAGCTTGAACATATAAGACTCCAAAACCTGCCTCCATAGTGACACGCTTTCTGCAGCAAGGTCATGCCTACGCCAATAAGGCCTCACCTCTTAATAGTGTGACTCTCTATGACCCAAACATTCAAACACATGAGTCTATCATATCTATAGCTATTCAAACCACCACAGTTGACTTACAAAGTAGAACCAAAAATAAGGGCGGTGTTGCAAAAAAGTGTATGTAACCTGCCAATTTTGCTGTCAGGTTCTATATACAATTACATAAAACAAAAATTCATTACTATATGATGTTTTATTCAAAATATTAAAATTTTGAATATTATGATAGTCAAACTTTATTATTATGATGCAAACTTTATTGCTTGTAGCAATATAATTTTAGAAATATAATTGAGCACACAAATTGTAGTTTGCAAGTATCCACAAAATAATCAAAATTTGCTGAACTGTCCTGAAAATTAAAATCTCTAGGAATAGAAATAGTAGCACTGAGGGTAGGCTCCTCCAAACTCATTCACTGGGCCACTCCAAACTCCTAGCCCCACCCCTCTCCCAAATCCACCTGTCCTCCTGCAACCTTGGTGGAACTCTGAAACACAACTTGCTCCAATACTGACAGGACTTAAGAGGTAAGTGAACAGCCATGTAGTAGGACACCCCACTATCTAGGACCTTCACAGTGGGACAAAACCCTGGGACCCTCCTCCAACTCCTTTGGATTTCTTTTTAGCAAGCTAGGAAGGAATTTCCTGTGGGTAAGGCTCCCCCCAAAACCCAAACCTATCCACTGGTCCCTCTAAGCTACTAGCCCTACCCTGCCTAAGATCTGAGAACTTGCTACAATACTGAGAGATCAAGAGCTTGCTACAACACTGAAGGGACCAGGAGATATGAGCAAGAGAGTGAACCAGGAGAGAAGACCAAGAAAGCAGGCTTATAGAGACTTCAGAGGTTTCCTAAGACACAGGCACAGACATTGACAGTACAGAGCAGACCAAGAAAAACTCACAAACAGACAGCTACTGCAAGGATCAAACCAAGATGCAAAGACACTGCTGGCCTCATTTGAAGGAAGAAATGGGTAGGCACCAATGTAAGAATTCACCTAACAACCTAAAAAGAAACATGGTAACACCAGAACTCAGTGGTCACACAACAAGAAGACTTGATCAGCTAACCCAGAAGAAGCAGAAGAAAACAACTTTAAACATAACTTTATGAAAATGATGGAGACCTTTAAAGAGGAAATGAAAAACTCCCTTAAAGAAATGGAGGAAAAAACAAACAAAAATGGAAGAAAATAATAAATCTCTCAAGGAAACACAAGAAAACCAAGGAAAAACAATCAAACAGGTGAAACAAACAGTTCAAGACTTGAGAACTGAAATAGAGGTAACTGGGAAAACACAAACCAAGGAATTCTGGATATGGAATATCTGGGTAAAATAACAGGAACTACAGAGACAAGTATAACCAACAGAATACAAGAGATAGAAGAAAGAATCTCAGGTGCAGAAGATACTATAGAGGAAATAGACTCATTGGTCAAAGAAAACATTAAATCTAACAAATTCTTAACACAAAACCTCCTCAAAATCTGCAACACCATGAAATGACCAAACTGAAGCAATACAGGGGTTGAAGAAGGAGAAGAAGTCTAGCTCAAAGGCAGAGAAGATATATTCAACAAAATCATAGAAGAAAACTTTCCCAACCTAAAGAAGGATATCCCTATGAAGGTACAAGAAACCTACAGAACACCAAATAGACTGGATCAAAAAAGTCCCCTTGCCATATAATAATCAAAATGCAAAACATACAGAATAAAGNAATGATGGAGACCTTTAAAGAGGAAATGAAAAACTCCCTTAAAGAAATGGAGGAAAAAACAAACAAAAATGGAAGAAAATAATAAATCTCTCAAGGAAACACAAGAAAACCAAGGAAAAACAATCAAACAGGTGAAACAAACAGTTCAAGACTTGAGAACTGAAATAGAGGTAACTGGGAAAACACAAACCAAGGAATTCTGGATATGGAATATCTGGGTAAAATAACAGGAACTACAGAGACAAGTATAACCAACAGAATACAAGAGATAGAAGAAAGAATCTCAGGTGCAGAAGATACTATAGAGGAAATAGACTCATTGGTCAAAGAAAACATTAAATCTAACAAATTCTTAACACAAAACCTCCTCAAAATCTGCAACACCATGAAATGACCAAACTGAAGCAATACAGGGGTTGAAGAAGGAGAAGAAGTCTAGCTCAAAGGCAGAGAAGATATATTCAACAAAATCATAGAAGAAAACTTTCCCAACCTAAAGAAGGATATCCCTATGAAGGTACAAGAAACCTACAGAACACCAAATAGACTGGATCAAAAAAGTCCCCTTGCCATATAATAATCAAAATGCAAAACATACAGAATAAAGAAAGAATATTAAGAGATGCAAAGGAAAAAGAGCAAGTAACATACAAAATTAGACCTATCAGAATTATACCTGACTTCTCAATGGAAACAATGAAACATTCCTGGACAGATATGATGCAGACTTTAAGAGACCACAGATACAAGCCCAGACTACTATACCCAGCAAAGCTTTCAATCACCATTGGTATAGAAAACAAGATATTCCACGATAAAAACAGATTTAAACAACATATATCCATAAATCCAGTCCTACAGAAAGTACTAGAAGGAAAATCCCAACACAGGGAAACTACCTGCACCCACAAAAACACAGTCAACTGGTAACCCCTCACCAAAGAAGGGAAACACAAATACTACTACTGGAAAATAACTGGAATTAACAACCACTGGTCATTAATATAGTTTAATATAAATTGCCTCAATTCACCTAAAAAAAAAGACACAGGCTAAGAGAATGGATATAAAACCAGTATCCAGCCTTCTGCTGTTACAAGAAACTTACCTCAACCTCAAAGACAGACACTATACCTCAGAATAAAGGATTGGGGAAAGCTTTACCATTCCAATGGAACTAAGAAACAAGTGGCCTAATATCTAACAAAAATAGATTTCAAAATGAAATCAATCAGAAGAGATGAAGAAGGACACTTTATAGTCATAACAGGAACAATTCATCAAGATGTAGTCTCAGTCCTGAAAATCTATGCCCCAATACAAGAGCACCCACATATGTAAAAGAAACATTACTAAAACTTAAATTGCACATCAAACCCCACACACTAATAGTAGGAGATTTCAACACTCCACTCTCACAAGTGGACAGGTCAACCAGACAGAAACCTAACAGAGAAATAAGAGAACTAACAGATGNACTTAAATTGCACATCAAACCCCACACACTAATAGTAGGAGATTTCAACACTCCACTCTCACAAGTGGACAGGTCAACCAGACAGAAACCTAACAGAGAAATAAGAGAACTAACAGATGTCATGAATCAAATGGACTAAACAGACATTTATAGGACATTCCACCCAAACCTAAAAGAATATACCTTCTTCTCAGCACCTCATGGAACCTTCTCTAAAACTGATCACATATTTGGTAGCAAAGCAAACCTCTACAGAAACAAAAAAAATTGGAGTAACCCCATATGTCTTATAGGATCACCATGGATTAAAGTTAGAATTTAACAATACTACTCTCAGAAAGCCTAGAAACTCATAGAAATTGAATAGTGAACTACTGAACTACCCCTTGGTCAAGGAAAAATGAAATTAAAGACTTTCTTGAAATAAACAACAACAACAAAAAAAACATGGAACACCATGAAAGCAGTGCTAAGAGGAAAGTTCATAGCACTAAGTGCACACATAAAGAAAATGAAAAATGCTCACATTAGTGACTTAGCAGCACACTTGGAAGCCCTAGAAAAAAAAAAGAAGCAGACTCAAACAGGAGGAGTAGAAGGCAGGAAATAATCAAATTAAAGGCTGAAATTCACAAAATAGAAACAAAGAAAACAAAAGTATCAATGAAATAAAGAGCTGGTTCTTTGAGAAAATAAACATGATATAGTATACAAACTAATCAAAAGGCAGAGAGAGAACATCCAAATTAACAAATGAGAAACTAAAAGGAGGCATTAACAGCAGACACTGAAGAAATTCAGAGAAACATTAGGTCATGCTACAAAAACTTGTACTCTACAAAATTGGAAAATGTAAAAGAAATGGACAATTTCTAGATATATACAATATACCAAAATTAAATTAAGACCAGGTGAGCTATTTAAATAGAACTATAAACTGCAAGGAAATAGAAGCAGTTATCAGAAAAATCTCCCAGCAAAAAAAGTCCAGGACTGGAAGGTTAATGCAGCATTCTACCAAAACTTTTAAGAAGAGCTAATACCTATAATACCTATACTCCTCAAAGTGTTCCACAAAATATAAAAAGGAACATTCTCAAACTCTTTTTATGTGGCTACAATTACCCTGATACCAAAAACCACACAACAACTCAACCAAGAATGAGAAGTACAGACCAATCTCACTTATGAACATGAATGCAAAAATACTTAATAAAATACTGGCAAACTGAATTCAAGAACACATCACAAAAATCATCCACCAAAATCAAGTCAGATTCATCCCAGAGATGCAGGTCTTGGATGAAGCAGGCTTCTTGTTCGTCCCGGCTGCCTTGCTAGCTTAGCCCCAAAATAACCACACAGAAACTACATTAATTAATTAAATCACTGTTTGGCCCATTAGCTCTACCTTCTTATTGGCTTATTCTTATATCTTAATTTAACCCATTTCTATTAATCTGTGTATCACCACGTTTCAGTGGCTTAACGGGTAAAATTCAGCACATATATCTCTGGCGGCCAGTCCATGGCATTCCCCTCACCCTGCTTTCTTCTTCCCAGAATTGGGTTCTGTCTTCTCTGCCTACCTAGGTTCTGCCCTATCAGGCCAAGGCAGTTTCTTTATCCAATAACCAATACAAGCAACACACAGCGGGGCCTCTCACATCATGCAGGGCTGGTTCACACAAATATCTATTTATGTAATCCATAATATAAATAAATTAATAGAAGAAAACATATGATCATTTCATTAGATGCTGAAAAAGCATTTAACAAAATTCAATACCCCTTCATGATAAAGGTCTTGGAGAGATCAGGGATACAAGGAACATAGCTAAATATAGTAACAGCAATGTAGAGTAAGCAGACAGTCAGCATCAAATTAATGGAGGGAAACCCAAAGCGATTTCACTAAAGTCAGGAATAAGACAAGGCTGTCTACTATCTCTATATCTCTTCAACATAGTTCTTGATGTTTTGGCTATAACAATAAGACAACAAAAGGAGAGCAAGTGGATTCACATTGGAAAGAAAAAAGTCAAACTTTCGTTATCTGTAGACGATATGATAGTATATATAAGTGACCCCAAAACTCTACCAGACAACTCTTACAGCTGATAAATACCTTTAATAATGTGGCAGGATACAAGATCAACTAAAGAAAAAAGTCAGTAGCCCTCCTTTACACAAATTATAAAGAAGCTGAGATGTAAATCAGAGAAACATCACCTCTCACAATAGCTACAAATTACAACAAATATCTTGGGGTAACACTAACAAAAAAGTAAAGACTTATTTGACAAGAACTTTAAGTTTTGAAGAAAGAAACTGAAGAAGATACCAAAAAATGGAAAGATCTCCCATGATCTTCGATCGGTAGGATCAACATAGTAAAGTTGGCAATCCTACCAAAGGTAATCTATAGGTTCAACACAACCCCCATCAAAATCCCAACACAATTCTTCACAAACCTTGAAAGAACAATAATCAGCTTCAGGCTTAAAAACAAAACAAAACAAAAACACCCAGGATAGCCAAAATAATCCTTTGACTATAAAGGAACTTCCAGGGGGATCACCATCCCTGACATCAAGCTTTATTACAGAGCTACATTAATAAAAACAGCTTGGTATTGGCATAAAAAGAGAGAGGTTGACCAATGGAATTGAATAAAAGACCTGTATATTAACCCATACACCTATGAACACCTGATTTTTGACAAAGATGCTAAAATTATGCAATGTTAAAAAGAAAGTTTCTTCAACAAATGTTACTGGCGTAACTGGATGTCAACGGGTAGAAGAATGAAAATAGATCCATATCTGTCCTCATGCACAAAACTCAAGTTTGAATGGATTAAAGACCTCAATATAAATCTGACCACATTGAATCTGATAGAAGAGAAAGTGGGAAGCAGTCTTCAATGCATAGGCATAGGAGATCACTTCCTCAGTATAACCCCAGTAGCACAGATACTGAGAGTAACAATAAATAAATGGGACCCCTGAAACTGAGAAGCTTCTGTAAAGCAAGGGACACACTCAATAAAATAAAACAGCAGCCTAGTGAATGAGAAAAAAATCTTCACCACCGCACATCAGAAAAATTATTGATACCCAAAATATATGCAGAACTCAAGAAATTAGACATTAAAATTCTAAATAACCCAATTGAAAAATGAGGTACAGAACTAAACAGAGAATTCTCAACAGAAGAATCTCAAATGGCCAAAAGATACTTAAGGAAAACTTTAGCATACTTAGCTATAAGGGAAATGCAAATCAAAACAACTCTGAGACACAATCTTACACTTGTCAGAATGACTAAGATCAAAAACACCAATGATAGCTTATGCTGGAGAGGATGTGGAATAAGGGGAACACTCAATCATTGCTGTTGGAAATGCAAACATGTGCAAACACTCTGGAAATCAGTATGGCGGTTTCTCAGATAATTGGGAATCAACCTACCTCAGGATCCAACAATACCACTTTGGGGCATATACCAAAAAGATGCTCAATCTTACTACAAAGACATTATGTTCATAGTAGCATTATTTGTAATAGCCAGAATCTGGAAACCACCTAGATGTCCCTCAACTAAAGAATGGATAAAGAAAATGTGGCAAATTTACACATCAGAGTACTACTCAGTGGTAAAAAATAATGACATCTTGAATTTTGCATGCAAATGGATGGAATTAGAAAACTATCCTGGGTGAGGCAACCCAGACCCCAAAATATGAGTATGGTATGTACTGACTCATAAGTAGATACTAGCTATAAACAAAGGATATTGAGCCTATATTTTATGATCCTAGAGAAGCTGAGTAATAAGGTGAACCCAAAGAAAAACATAATTAGATCCACCTGGAAATTGGAAACAGACAAGATCGCCTGCCTGACTTGCGAGCATGTGGGTGAGGGGAGAAGGGAGGTTAGAAGGGAAGCTCTGAGGATAACTTGAGGGACTGGGATGTTCATGATGGAGAAATGACTGAGATGAGAGCAAGGAAAGAGATATCTTGATTGGGGAGCCATTATAGGGTTAGTAGCAACCTGGCTCTAGAGAAATCCCCAGGAATCCACAAGGATGACCGCAGCTAAGACCCTAAGCAATAGAGATTAGGGGACCTGATCTTGACTTGCCCTGCAGCCAGATTGATAAGTATATTAAATATCACCATAGAACCTTCAACCAGTAACTGCTGAAAACAGAGGTGGAGAACACCATTGGAGCACTGCACTGTGCTCCCAAAGTCCAGTTGAAGATTGGGAGGAGTGAGAATATGAGCAAAGAAGTCAAGACCATGATGGGAACACCCAATGAAACAGTTTACCTGAACTAGTGGGAGCTCACCAACTCCAGCTGGACTGGAAAAGAATCAGCATAGGACCAAACTAGCCCCTCTGAATTTGGGTGACAGTTGCATGGCTGGGGCAGACTGAGGGGCCGCTGGCAGTGGCACCAGGATTTATCCCTACTGCATGTACTGGCTCTTTGGGAACCTAGACTCTTTGGATGGATACCTTGCTCAACCTAGATATATTAGGGAGGGCCTTGGGTCTTCCACAAAGCAATGTGCCTTACCGTCTCTGAGGAGTGGATGGGGGTGGATTGGGAGGTTAAGTGTAGGAAATGGGAGGAGGAGAGAAAATAGGAGCTTTGATTGGAATGTATAATGAAAAAAGATAGTTTGTTTTCCTTAAAAAAGATTAGAAATAGTATGCTTTATTTATTTTACAACACAACAAATAAGTTTTGAGGCAAACAGAAATTCTTGACCCATGTGTTTATCTCATTACTGTTCCCTTTACTTAGGGACATGTTTTATCTAGTAAATGTATAATCTCTTTATTATTTACAAAATATAGTACAATATTGTGAATATTGCTACTACAATGTTTGCTCTATGCAACAATATATGTTAAAGGGACATATACTTATCTGTGTCCCTTTAGCTGTATAACTATTTTCAAAATTATATATCCCGTGTGATTTATGAATGGTGAGCTTAGAACATGGAAACAGTAGAAAGATTTGTTTCCTCTGTATCTTTAACAAATGCTTGTAAACCTGTGGAATTGTTGATTAGTTCTGAAAGGGTCTGTGACATGATGTTGTGTTCTATAAAATAAGTTCCAACCTGAGGAGAAAGTGTGCACACCAAAAGTTTGTTATGTATTTCTGTCTTGTAGGACTACAGAAATTATTGATTGCTTGTATACAGTTTATGTTAACTATTTTGCTTATTAACCAAAAAATATATCAATCAAACATACTTATAAAAGTTATTTTCATTTGCCTCTTCCCAACAAAACAAAACAAAATTAGCACCATACTAAAATCTCCTTTGGCATTGACCTTTTCTTAGTATCTTCAGTAGTATTCAAGGCTTGTTATGAGGTCCATTTTACTCTATTCAATGAGAATTCACAGTTCTCAGTTTTCATGGTTCATTGTTAACTACATTCCTTTTTTCACTTTGTTCCTTCCACATACTATAAATGACATTTTCTTTATAAACTAACAAACTTTTTCATTCTAAAACTTCATATGCATATTAGAGTGAAATATGTCATATGTGAGATGTCTATAATATACCTGAATGTATGTTGGATAAAACACAAGACAGAAAAAGGATAAAGCGAATGATCACACTACTGAACCTCTGTCTTTAACATATCATAATAATAATTCCCCAAGACTGGACCAACTCATTTTTCAACTGTTCCAACTCAGGAACAATTTAGATTGCCAAGATAGTTTAACATAGGTAGTAATCAGATTTTCTCATAGTTTATCAATGACTTCTGGCTGTCATTGTGTAAACTAGACATTTCCCTGGGAAATAAAACTTTGTAAATAAGCTGAATTTTGCATGTGGTGTGGGTGTTGAATGTGTATAGATGGGAATATGAGTGGAGGCCAGAGATTGGCATTGGTTATCTTCTGTCATTGTGTGAACCTGTGTAAGGCTCTGAGTTGAATGATGTTCTGACTGGGTGTGTGTTGTTGACATGAATAACCATGTCAAGCATGTCAGATCCATGGGAAAATGCCAAATCTTTACCCTTAAGGGGAGCTAATAAGGATGGCAGACCCTTCTTAGAGTCCATGGAGATGTTGGTACTGTGCACAGAGAAAATGTCCACCATAGCTTTCTTTTGTGGCCTGAAGCCTGCTCCTCTAATGATATTGATCCTATCGAATTCATCTATTCCTGCTTTCTTTTCTTCAGCTGTATATAATGACTCTGCCTCATTGTTTATCTCTGTTTAATAACCCGTCCCTTTTGTCCAGTAGTATGCTGATTTGTAATGTCCTGTATATGTGTTGCTTCTATTGGATGAAAACTAAAGCTGTTCAGCCAATGATTTAGCAGACTAAATTCAGGCAGAAAATCTGAACAGAGATATTTAGAAATATTAGGCAGAATCAAGGAGACAGCATGTAGCTGCTGAAGGAGTAAGATGCCCATGACCGTTGCAGTAAACCACAGCTTTGGGGCAATACACAGATTAATAGAAATGAGTTAATTTAAGATATACAAGCTAGCTAGAAATATGCCTAAGCCACTGGCCAAACATTGATGTAAGTAATATTGTATTTTGTGATTATTCATGTCTTGGAAGCCAGGAAACTAACACACAGCCTCCATTTACACTATGTAACAACCTTGCTTTTCCTTTCAACTCTGTAATAAACTTGCTGAACTTCCAGAGTGCTTCAGTTTCTCCATCAGAGGTCCCAGTCCATCTGTTCCCAGCTTTCTGTCTCTCTGTGTCTTCTCTTCATTCCTCCCCATCTCTGTGATGCTTATCTATGCAAGGGCTCTGCACTGATCACTTCTCAGGTTATACACTGTGGCAGGGTCCCTCACCTGAACCCAGAGTTCAGCATTCTGATAGTCTATAAGACAACTTGCTTATGGGAGCCCTTTTATCATCCTCCCAAGGGCTGAGTTACAGACACTTGTGCTTGCCTGGCATTTATTCAGATGCTGGACACCTGACTTACAGTTTTCATACTACACACAAGGCAAGCCATTGACCAATGAGCCATTTTCCTAACCTTAGTGTTTTCCAATAATAATTTATTTGCTGATACAAAGTAAAACAGTTTAAAAATCCAAAGATAGAAATTCTTATTCAAATAAATCATAATTAATTCTAAAACTGTTTACTATAATTGACCCTAGAAATGTATGTTGATGAATTGCATCCTTAATATATTTATTTTGATAGTAATAATATAAGAATAAAAGGGCTGACTTAAATTATAGGCTGGGTAAACTGAATTCAGAAGAATAACAGCTTTTACCCTGTAAGATAGTCTACTTTAGATCACCATTTGTGTGCCATGACCTCCATGGCATTCTCATTGAATTTATGTTCTTTCTTACTCATTACCTATTAATTATGGAGATTTTTGGAATCAATGTGAGTTTATAATTTTGTGCTGTGCTTTAATTAAAATAAATATAGTTGGGAAAAGGGAAGGGGTAAATGTTGTAAATATATTATAATCTCAAAATTGAAGAAATATAACCTTTAAATTAAAAATAAATGTAGTTACATTCAAGCATAAATATTTTCTTATCTTTTAGTAAATTTTAAAGGTTTAAGGTGCTTTGGATTTCTGAATTAATCTAGAAATTTTTTGACCTTGGGAAAAGTAGCAAACTCTTGATTCCTAATGACACATCATTAAGGTAATAATACTTAGTTCATGTAATTATTAATAATCTAAAGAAGAGAATATACAATGTATAATAATTGCCTCTGTCTTAACTTATATTTTATCTTTGAAAGACTAAAAAAACCTGAATATAATTTTTTTATTTTAAATGTAAACTGTATTAGTTCCTTTTCTGTTGCTGTGATACAATATGACAACCAAAAGTGATTTGTGATAGAGGGGTGAATTTTTTTTTCAGAATAACTTTGCAATGTCTTTGCATGGCAAGTATTTAGTGTCTCAAATTGAAACATGTACAAGAAGAACTGAAAGAATAATTGTTGATACTTTTTCAAAAATTTGTATAAAATTTATCCTCTTATAGATAGCAATTAAAAACTATGTTGGGGAATCAGAATATTTGAAAATAAAAACTGACCATAAGAGAAAACAAAATAAATCAGTCATATCTAGACAGTAAATGGTCCCTAAAATTCTCCATTGTGTGATAATGAATTTATACATTTATTTCTTTTAATACAGATTAGAGAAGCCTAAACCAATACCCCCCAACTTTGTTGAAAAACTGTGACCTGAGTAAATGTTACCAAAGTAAAATATCAGGAGGGTGTTGGGGTGTACTGGAGTGAAGGCATAGGACAGTTTCCATGTTTATGCATAAACTTTGTCTATATTGTTTGTTATCCCATTGGGACATTATGAAATTGTATTTAAAACGACAAAGAATGGAAGGTAAAAGAGTTGAGCAGAGATTTCATCTCATTCCTCCCTAAGGAGGAGGCAGATTTCAAAGTTTAAGTCCAGACAAATGAGAAGCTTCAGAGAATAAATCCAACATTTCCAGAAGAATTAACCAGGAGTCTCTACAGCATAGTATTCACATTGTCTAGGAACTTGACCTTACTGCAAACATAACAGCACGCTGAATGTGTGACTTACAAACACAATGAACTTGAATGCTTGGATGGAAGAAAGAGTGGTTAACAACAATCAAACCTAAAACTGAGGACAGAGTACAGATGTGAGAAGAGAGATTGAAGGAATGAAAGAAAACAAAATGGTACAAATGCAAACAATTGCTTATACTGACTTAGAATAATTTAGTATTTTCTTATTCTAGGCAATAATCTTTACATATGTTCTGAGTTATATAAAAGTGATGAGAACCAAAAAGTTTTTAAGTGAATTCCCATGCTATTTTTCTTTTTTTCAACTAAACAATCTTTTAAACATTTGATTCACCTATATAAATGCTAACACTCTTGGGCTATTTTTAATAAGATACATTTATAAGTAGAGCGTTTACAGTGATATTTAAAATTCCAATTAAGGAAAACTATAATATGCGTATAATAAATGATAGCAAAGCTAGTTAGTCACATTCATGATAATACTAGAGACCAATCTATCCATAACTTTATTTCCAAAGACACTGTATTATCAAAAAACAAAGGCAAAGACTTAATTAAGTCTTAAAATAGTCTGAAAAATTAATCGCACTTGCTAATTAATTTGTAAGTCAAACAACTGAGTGATAATATATTAAGTAAATACAGTTTCTGTGTGTCAATGGCCTAAAGCCCTTCTTTGTCCAAATTTAATGCAGCCTGTTCCTGAGAGTTCCATTAATTTCAAAGTAGGCTAATGGTCTGAAATTTGGGTCAGGATGCTTAAGGATATTACTAAGCAGGGTCCTTTGCTCCTCTTGAATTTTGTGGCTTATGCAGAGCCATGCCCTCTTACTCATTTTCACAAAGGAAAATGAAGAGCTGCTGAACAGAAAGCTTATGTTGTTCTGTCATAGAAAAATGGTTTTCTCTAAATTGGAGACCTATTTTTCTGAGATCATATTAAGAAAACTTAAACCTTTCAAGTGATAATAATTTCCTCTAATTTAGGCAGCCATATTTTCAAGAAGATATCATTATATCAATACATGAAGTATTTATATAAATTACATGCAATTTATTAATGTAAGATAGTAGTATGAAAGCAGAATAGTAAAATTATGCACCAATAATTCTGATACATTCATTACTTTAGATTGATATGTACGCATGACATAAATCTTAATTATTCACCTGCAGCTTCTCAGTTCTGATTTCTGTAATATACATCATCGTCCTTGTTCTTTGCTTCAAAACCATTTCTCTTGTGAAATGAGAGACTGGCTCTTAAAACAATACAGAAAACTGCTACAGCTATCTGTATACTAAGAAACAAAGAATGCTAGTGAGGTGGCATGGTGGGTTAAGTGTGCTTGTTACCAAAATGATGACCTGAGTGCAATTCCTGGGACCCATGTGTTGGAACAGATACTAAATAAATAAGCAAGATGTAATAAAACAAAAGGATTTATTTTATATTTTCAAACAATAGCAAAAGCTCAAATAAATAAAACTGGATATTACAAATGAGGCATTACAATGAAAACAACAGGAATGCGAACAATCACTATGCTGAAACCACACAAGGATAAAACATGTCAGCAAAATCTGAACAAATAAAAATCTAATAGCACATTAAAAAGATTATTCATAGTGATCAGGTGAAATTTAGCTCAAGGAGACAGTTTAAAATAGGCAGATTGAGACAATGCTGTCTATTTATATGCAGATTAAAACTTCATTATTATCTATCACCGTCTACAAAAATCCACTTAAATTAGAACAATATTCCAAATGAAAATGGAAACTACTAGAAAAATATATAAGAAAATCGCTTTAAGACACCAATATAGGAAAACTGGGTGGAAAAAATGTTAAAAAAAAATCGAAAGCACAGAGAAGAACCAAAAGCTAATAAATGGCTTTAAATTGGATTACAAAGCACCTGCACAGGAAAAGGTAGGGTAGCTCTTGCCGAAAATTCATTTTACAAATCCATGATTGTGGGAGTGGGAAGAAGTTCCATTTTCTTGTGCCTTCTACAATTTCTTTCTTAATTGTCTTGGAGTTTATAAAATTGTAGAACTATTTTACTTACATAGTTAGGATCTGTTGAGGATTCTTGGTTGTTTGTTGGTCTTGGTTTTTGGTTTGTGTTTGACGCTATTATGAATAGCATCGCTTCCCTGCTTCCTTTCTTAAGAAGTTTCTATGGTAGCTACTGACTCTGGCATGGTGACTGCATCCTGCCACTTGCTGGATGTCAAGTGTTTGTCAGGTTTGAAAGTTTCCCTGTGGAATCCCCTGTACAGAATAGTGTCATCGCTGCATTTTAATTTCTTTTCTCCTGTGTTTCGTCTTCCATTTCCCTCTCATGCCTTATTGTTCTAACACTTCAAGAACTATATTGAATAGGAAGGTGAAAGTGTACACACTTCGCTTTCTCCTGATATTAGTGGGAATGTATGAATTTTACTGCATTTAACATGATATGGCTATAAGTTTATTGTACATATTTTTAATATGTTGAGATATGTTCTGTCCATTCCAAGCCTCTTACAGTTTTTATGTTTTTATCATGAATAGATTCAGATTTTGACAAAAGCCTCTCTGGCAGTATTTGAAATGACCATGAGATTTATGCCTTTACTTCCATTTATGTGGAGTTGATCATGGTTTAGTGATAATTTTTATGCTTGTTATTGAATTTGCTTTACATTTGTTTTATTGAACATTTTTGTGTCTGCGCTCATCAAGAAAGTTAGTCTATAATTCTCTCCTTTTTGTTGTTAGTAGAAAACATGTTTTGATGCCAGGTTAATGCTGGTCTCAGAAATGTTTTGAAGTAATTTTTCACTTTTTTTCTATAAAATAATTTAAGATGAGCAAGGAAGTCAGGACCGCGAGGGGTTGGTCCATCGTCTGAGGCAGTGTACCTGTTCTAATGGGAGCTCACCAAATCCAGCTGGACAGGGTCTGAATGAGCATGTGATCAAACTGGACTCT
>LOEQ01001661.1:85795-118761 GCA_001685075.1 Bramus lutescens | reverse complement strand
CAGTGCTTAAATGAATACAATTTGTGTGTTGTTATTTCGGGGTATAAGCTAGATAAACATGACTAAAGCTGCAAAGTTCTTCTGCTTGCTGGGTCTGGAACATGACCCACTCGTTCAATTACATCTTCACCAGCTTTCTATTTTTGATACTTTCCTTCTCTGCCTAAGTTTAGTTGTCTTGAAGCTGGATCATCTGGAAACCAGGGTGGCCTCAAACTTTGAGATCCATTTGCCTCTACCTCTGGAGTGCTGGGATTAAAGCACCATCCACCTGACTCTAATATTTTCTTTAATTCCTTTACACAAATTGGAAATTTATTTGGGTGGGGTCTTGCTGCAAGGTCACCACTCCCTTTATTCCATTTCTTAATTTGTTTATTTTCTTGAACACAGAATTTAGCTCCATTCCACATCCTGGTGTTCCTTTTCTCCTCAAATTGAACATTTTGTAATTTTTCTTGCTCACTTTGCTTCTTTTCATAATATATCTTCATTAGAGGTTACACTAATATCCACATGAGAGGTTCTGGACAAGTATGTTTTTAAATTTACTCTACCAATAAAATTTATCCAAATCTATTCACTTTAGCCTCAGCAAACTCTTTAGACAAGGGCAAAAGTCAGCCAGACTCTTGACCAACATATCACAAGAATAAGCTTTAGTCCACATACTTAAATTCTTATCCACTGAAAGCTCTTGAGCCAGTTCCCCACAGTTCAAAGTTTTTATACTCTTCCTAGCATGGTCCAATAAGTAGTGCTTTTAGCATTCTTCTGCTTTCCTAACTCAAGGTACCAAAGTCCAACTTTCTCCAAACAAAAACATGGTCAGGCCTATCACAGAAATGCTTCAGTTCCAGGTAGTAACTTCTTTCTCAGTTACTATTTCTATTGCTGTGAAGAAAAACCATGATCATGGTAACTTTTATAAAGGAAAACATTTAATTGTGGCTTTCAGTTTCAGGGGTTAAATCCATTGTCACCATGACAGGACAAGACAGCAGGTTCGTAGACAAGGAGATAGGGAAGGAACTGAGAGTTCTACATCTTTATCTTTAGGCAAAAGGAAGTGAACTGTATCATTGTGTGTAGCTTGAGCAGAGGATTCCTCTAAGCCCACACCCATCCCTAAAAGCTATATCAGTTCCAACAAAACCATACTTCCTAATACTGCTACTATCTATGGGGTCCAATTTCTTTCAAAGCAGCATACCATAGGTCTGTGTTTTTCCTCTGGGGCATTGATGGTCATGTTGACAATAGTCACTGGAAATCCCTTCTATAAAATCCCTACCAGTACAACTTTTATAGATTTCCTGTAGGAACCTTTTGACTCAGATTACCAGAGTCTCCTGAAATTTGCAGTTATGACAGTGGCTGCCTTGGTTTCAGTTGCAATAGGGTATCTAGTCTGATAGTAGAGAAAATTCATTGATTTAGCATTAGTATAGTTTTTTTCAAATGTTGATAAAAATCAATTGGAGACTAAAAAAGTAGTTTATGTGATAAAAAGTATAGCTGCTTTTTTGTTTTCCTAACTGAAATCTGATGTGTCATCTGTTCTTCCATATTGGCTAAAAGTCTAAAATATCATGAAAGAGATATAAACAAATAAATCGTTTGTCATTGTTGAAAAACAGTTTTAAAAATTAAACAAAAACATTATTTTAACTTATAGTTAAAATTGTAGTCTAGGTATTTATTTATAATAATGAACTTGACTCAGTACTGGAAAATGACACTTTACACAGGGATTACAGATGGAAAAATATCACTTTATAAAGTTCAATAAAATAATGTGAGATGCAGTAGCAGGTAGCTGCCCACCCTTTGTAATCTCTACTAGTTAATTACCTCTTTGGACAGAATATCATTCCTTGTATACAAAGTATTAAAATAAAAATTGTCTCTGCTTTATCTGCAGGATTCTCTAAAAAGAAATGCATTCTACAGTCATGCAGAATTTGTTTCTTCTGAATTTGTTCTTTGTTCAAGTAGGTCTTCTCTAAGTCTTTGAAATATCTAGAATGTTTATTAAACTAGTGTCAATCAGATCTCTCTCTCTCTCTCTCTCTCTCTCTCTGTGTGTGTGTGTGTGTGTGTGTGTGTGTTGCATCATAAGTGACTGCACCTAACTAAGAAGCTCCAAACATTATGGCTGCAAAACAAATATGGGAGTACATTTAAATCCATTTTAATACTGACTCTTTTCTGTTTTAATATTGGGACTGAGTGGAATGTTCTTGAAGGAGATAGGTGTGTACCTTGAGACATGGCAAGAGCAAAGATGAAAGCAGGAGAGAAACAGTCTAAGGAAAACAAAATACTCTTGTCATCTTTTCAATGTCAATTGATTTTAGAGAACCTATTTAACATAGTTTAATATTAAAAAGATATTAAAAATGTCATCACTTTAAGTAGAAATCTTGAGACTCGGTGAGTGATTATATTTAAATGTGCAACCTACTATAAAGTAAGCTTAGCAAACTAGTTCTTGTCCTCTCTTAAAAAAAGTTTCAATTCTATATTACTTTAGGAAGAACTATAGAAATGCAAATTACTGAGACCTGATTTGGTCTTATTGCCTTAGCCAAGTTCTAACAATTAAGATATATGACTGCTGTAGCTAATTAATACTTGCTAATTTGCATATCCCAGAGCCTTTACATGGTACTTTTTCTCTCTCTAAACTAATAGAAAATGACTCTTACAAAGCTCATGAGGCAATTTACAAAGTGAATTGGATTGAATTCTTTGCTTTCAGTAAAGTGTATTCAAAATATTTAAGTATGACATCTTAGTTGGTATTCTGTTCTATATCTCTTACTGGTTCCTTTCCTTGTAAATAGAAAACAGGGCAGTTTAGAAATAGTTTATATAATTTAAGTAGAGATTAGTTTCATAATTTAATATAATAAAAATTTGAAATAATTATGTACACAGAAAATGATTCAATTATACATTTAGATGCATAATAAGCTAAGATTTATAATGTATATTTGATAATAATCCATAAGAAAATGTATAGCCAAACCAATTAATAACACTATAGAAATAAAATGAAGATAGTAATATTACAGCAGTAAAAGAAAAAGTAAGTCTCTATATGATATCAGGATGAGTTATTTTAGCTTTAAAAGATGTTTAGGTTCTCAATTTTGCATATAAATGAGATATATAAGTAGTAATCATCAAATATTTTATTACAAATTATGAAATCATACTTAATAGGAATTCAATTGTATATTACTCACAAAGCATGCATGTGTGTGTGTGTGTGTGTGTGTGTGTGTGTGTGTGTTGAGCAGTGTAGTCTATAAAGAAAGATAAAGACCAAGCATGTGGGTAACATATCCATTCAAGATGTGATGACTTCAATCTTATCTGTTGCAGTATCTAATTTCTATTAATAAAAATTCTTCAATATAAAGTCTCATTTCTTTTCTTTGACAAGTTGGAAAAATAGTCTAGAATTTGTTTAACAAATTTGCTATTAGCTGTGTTGCTTTCCTATAATCCACTAAGCCCTTGGTCTGTCATCATCAGCAACACAAACACACGTCAGCTTGTATCTTGTGACCTGACAGTCCTCCTACAACTGTCACCAAAGCATATGGAGAAAATGGAGGACAGCATCATTACTGAATTAACTACATGCATGATCACATCTACTAAACAATTTTAGAGACAAATTGAAACCTGAGAGTGTTAATATTCACATACGACTTATAAATTGCCATATTGGCAATATTTAGGTGAATCTACTGTGACATAATTATTCATCAAAGCTAATTTAGAATTCTTATGATATTCAAATCCAAGCTATCACACTAATTCTAGAACTAAAAGGGGAGGAGAAAAATTGAGATACCTAGTCTTCATTGGGAAGCTACCAAACAGTTTGTATGCTACAGTTTTAAAATCATGAAATCCAAATTTTGATTGCTTTTTATCTTTCCTCCTCTGAAAGAATCAAGAATTTCCTTGCACAGTGTCTGTCAACAGATTCTGTTCCTCTTTCTTTGATAGCCTGCCTATATTTTATCTTTCCCGAATTCAAAATAATTGGCCTTTTATATTTTAAGTTTCAAATAAATTGAAATATACCATTTCTTCCCACAGCAATTTTCTTGTTTTATTTTTAGCATATTGACTTCAAGTCTATAGAGAGACAAACATTAAAGGGCTGTGAAGTGACACTCATGGAGACAATATGGGAAATCCTTCAATGATTGGGCACCAGGTAATGCAGCTAGATTCCTTGACTCTAGGTCCTCTAGCAGGTATATCTTCAAGTACTGATGTTATTTGAATTTCTAGTATGATTTAAATAATTACACATCGATTATTAAACCTTTATCTTGTTTTCAGTAAAATATATTTACTTATTCTTAGATCTTTTTTGCCACAGTTTCAGAATGCCACATATAACAGAATTCTGGAAATGTTTATTGTGGGGAAAATGTGGCATATGTGTGCCTCATCGTACTTATGGACAATCAGGTTGGGACTGTTGAGTTTCTTGTTCTCATAGAATAAATACCAGTCATTGATAACATTTAAAATTATTTTAAAATATTTCAGCAAGACTGTTATGTCTTTTTATTTTGTTTAGTTTTTAAAGAGCAGCAATATGTTCATAAGGTCCAATAATTATACTTGGATTTTGCTTTGAAAACACACCACAATGTCTAATTAATTGAATTTCCCAGTCATATCTCTGAATTATGAATGTGCAATTCTGGCAGGAAAGAATAGATGCTGATTTACTTTCCATTAGTACTAAATGCATCTCATTCTTAAATTATTTCTCTGACACTGTATCCCTATTCTACAACAGGTGTAAAACCTGCTAAGATGATCCAGTTAGAATGGATATTGGTTAGCTGAAGAAATTGCTCAGCACTTAAGAATACTGCTATTCTTTCAAAGAACCTGAATTCAGTTACCAACATCTACATTTGGTGGCAAAAATCCTGAAACTCCAGTTCCAAAATTTTTGAAGCCATCTATTGGCCTTCCTCACAAACACACATGGATAAATAAATATAAGCATTTAAAATTACATTAAAATTGGTATTTGGTATATGAAGTTGCAGCAATACTATGCTGCAATTTGATATGCCATGTTTTGTTGATATTCATGGGAGGTCTGTCCTTTTCTGAACAGAGGGAGAGTGTATTGGGGCAGCAGGGGTTAGAAACAGTAGGGGGGACTGAGAGAAAACAAAGGAGGGGAGGTTTCATCTGGGATGTAGAATAAATAATAAATAAATAAATAAATAAATAAATAAATAAATAAATAAATAAATAAATACTTTTGTATAAATTTATTTTTTTAAAAAAATAAGTATTTGGAGGAACGTGTGCATGCTAGACGAGTTCTCTATAACTGAGTCAAATTCCCAGCTATTGACTTTTGAGACATTCATAGGAAGTAGCTCAGACTAGCCTTAAAATCACATTTGTGGTTCTATTTCTGAGTGCTAGGATTGTAGACTCCTGCCAGTATGCACATATATCTCACATTTTAACCTTTCCTTTGATGTATGAATATTTCCCAGGGTTGAAATTTTATTCAATTGAAAAGAAAAACACCTTATTGCTAGAAATTCTAGCATTTGATAAACTCTTATTTTGGGAGGTAGAAATAGCTAAATAATTATTCATTTAATTATTAAAAAACTAAAGAACACAGATTAAAATCTGGGTTTTAATAGTAATTTTATATTCTCGTATGAGATATAATAGTGTTGATATTTTATGATTTTTTTCATAAGTATAAAATCAATTCAATGAAATAAATACCAATCATTCACATGTAAAAATATGTTGGAGATCTTGAATGAACAATTGATCTTCGAGTGAAGGAAATATTACAATGACAGAAAACAATGTTTTCCTTTAAATATTGACTTAAAAGCTGTGAAGGGATTTAGGGTGACCCCAACATTGTGATTGAAATTTTACCAAATACACATAGGTATAATTAATTGTAGATATCTAATATAGATGCCAATTTATTACATTCTTATCAAACAATTAGAAGCCTTCCTTACTGCTAAAGAGAAAGCACTTTACTTCAATCTCATGCAGTGTGAAAGACTATGTAGTTATTCTCTGCGCTAACAGTAAACTCTCTACAGATTGTTTTTCCAATCTAGTTTAGTAAGTCTCTTCCATTATCTTTTTACTCTCTAGGATTTTTGTCTCTACTTGTTTCTTCTCAACTCAAAGCAAAAAAAGAAAAAAATACTGTGATAAAGTTAAGTGACTGGGGAGGATTTCATTGGATATAGTTTTATCAAAGGAGACTAGAAGGTAGTGTTTCTTCCACTCAACATAGATTACAAGAGCTCTATAAGCTATCATTGTTAGGGGCATGTGGTAGAGCAGCTGCATTTAGTAATTGACCTGCAAAAGAGAGGTAAACTTTCTTCAGGCTGCAAAACAAGAAACATATTTAAAACTGGGACAAAAGCCAACATTCTGGTCCCTATAGCTCAGAGATGTGAGAGACAGAGACCGTCTTCCCTGGTGATGACATGTCCAATAGTTTTAAGTCCCTTGAGAATCACAGCCATAGCTCAGAACACTAGGAAGAGCTTCCATAAAATGTGTACTTTACAAAGGCTCAGAGAAATCACTTAGAAATACATTTTTTTAAATTTTCGTAAATTATCTCAATTTTTTTACAACAATTAACTTGAGTTTTTGTATCAAGATATTAGTTAATGCTATATGTAGTTTAGCAATATAACAAATAGACAATGCTAATTTAAAATCATGTTAATGTTTAGGTATAAGCAATATTATCTAATTATTTTCTATTTTAGAAAATCATGCATATCAATATGAAATATGTTATTTTCTCTTTTAATTTAACCTTTGGAAATTTCCTTTCATTTGCACAGTGTTATAGAATAATATCCTTTTATCATTTGCCTCTTGTACCTGTGCCCAGCTCCCTCTTAAGAGATATCTCCCTTCCAATTTCATGTCCTCTTTCTATTCTTTACTAACCTATTGTTTATTTAGTATACTCTACATGTTCATGATTGTAGAGTCCTCCAGTGGAGTACTACAACAATGAATAAATATTTTTCTCTTCATTAGCATCAACTGCCAATATTCCCCCAATTAGGGTTCTGATTTAGTGAGTTCCTTTCCCATCCATGTTGGAATTTTCTAATGTAGCCAACCACAAGTGCTATGAGTTCATGAATATGATAACATGCCATGCTTGTCAGACAGCATTTCACAGAACTCTACTCCATCCTCTGCCATTTCTGGTATTTATTCTTCTCTTCCATGATGTTCCTTCAGTCTTGGAATGGATGTCACTTTTAGGGACAAGAACTCAGGCAACTACTCTCAGCACTTTGACCAGCTAGTTATGAGTCTTTGCATTGACTGTTGTCAACAACCCTTTCCAACAAAGGTTGAGAATATCCCAAGCCTATGAGTATAAGCATAAATATTTAGAAGACATTAACAACATGACCACTTAGCAAAACAACAGCATAGCGTTATGGTTTTTTGCAATGTCAACTTGTCACAAATTAGAATCCTCTGAAGACTGAGTCCCAATAGAAGAACTGCTCTGATTGCTTTAATTGATTAGAGACACACCCTGATTATGCACTATGTCATCTGGTAACAGTCCAGATTTTTTTTTAATGAATATGGCAAAAGAAAGGTTAACCCTCTTCTTTTTGTTTGCTCAGTTGGCCTTCCCTTTTGTCACTGAGTTGATTGTTGCTGTTGTGGATTATGAAGATGTTGATTCCTTTGCTGCTACAACCAGAAATTCCAGGTTTCCATGATCGATTAAGGACCAATGGATCTGCATGAACATTTCTGGTTTTCTGCACCAGATCAAGACTTCTAAGGCACTCATCCTTGTATACTAAATAACTATCAGATTATCTGTTGGGAATGCTTCAATTGCCGCACTATCCAGTCTCAAGGACTGGTTCTTAGTATCTTTTGTGTGATTCAGCTGTTGTTTCTATTTAAATGTAAGCTAACTTAATAAATCCCATTGATTCTCTTTATTAGAGAATCTTTATTATACAAGTAGGTTCCATTCTAGGTTCTATAAACTCTCCTGCCATAGGATTTTGTCCAGATCTACATTACCAAACAAGAAATGTCTCATGTGGAAAAGGCCTTAAATCTAATCAGAAAATTGTTGGTTAGTCCATAACAGTCATGTTACTATTGCACCAATGGACTTACCTTGTATGGCAGGTTTGTATTGTAGGCTGCATATTTCAAAGCTGCTCAAGACTATTGATGTCATTTACTCCCCATTAAAACTGCATAGTATCTTTTGACACTATGAAGGCAATGAGCAGGGAAAGAGCTGCCTGATCAGCTAAAGATATATTTATATATCACCTGCAAACAAATTATGTAGTATTTTTAGAAAGGTAACTAAGGAAGATAGCAATATTATGTCTTATTTTGGAAACATTCAGGTCCTCACTGACCAATAAATAATATGGTAGTACATATGCCTGGGGCTGTGATTTTCATTTAATAACCATGTTTTCTGGAAGAAGAATTATTCAACTATCTTGAGTATCTACATCTCTTTCTTTTAAACAAATTATATTTTAAAATTATCTGACTAATAGGTTTCTATTATTAGTTTTAGTTAACCCAACCCCACTCACTCCTCTCTCGCAACCAATCTTAAAACTTTAACCCCTGTTTGCTCCCATACTTTTCATTTAATAATGTATTATCTTAATGGTGCTCTAAAAAAATTGTGGGGATTCCCCTCTTGGGTTAGGGTATCTAGATTTGTGGGTAGTAAAAGGGAGGTGAGGGTCAATACAGAATGTCTAGGAAGTGGTAAGTCTGGCCAAGAAAAGAGTTACACTGTTTTAATCGCATGAGTTCTGTAAATATCTCTTTCTTACAACCACAAATCAAAGCAATCATAAATCCGTTTAGAAGGACTTTCCATACCTCTCTTAGTCATGGGAGTTGGAAGAACATGGTGGGATTCAGTGGTCCAAACTCACTCTCCCATGAGGATTTTAGCATTTAATTGTTGTGCAAAATGGTGAAAAGAGGTATGCTTCAGACAATTGTACCATTTTTGACATTTTTTCTTTTACTTTTGATGTTGTAATATAATTACAAAGTTTCTCCATTCCCTTTCCTCTTTCCAAACCCATCCATATACCTCTATTTTCTCTCTTTCATGCATGTAACATCCATGAGTGAAAAAAGGCCAATGAATTTGGAAGAGACCACTGAATTTCCCTAGGACTGGGAGAGCCTCACAATTTGACTTATGATTTTATTTTTGTAGGAGTAAGGATATGCAGCTATTTTATTACACTTCTTTTTTAAGCATCTGTTCATTGTATTTGCCAATTTGTTCATCGGCTTTTGTGTATATATGACTCCTCTCTGTGTGTCTCTCTCTGTCTCTTTCTCTCTGTGTGTGTATGTGTGTGCATGCATGTGTGTTTGTGTCTGTGAGTGTTCCATATAAAATGTTAATGATAAACTTATGATGGACAGATGTATTGCTGATAAACATTTTCTTTGATTGCTGTCTTTTTGCTCCAGTGCATTCTTTGCTCTACAAAAGCTTTTTAATTTCATGCAATCTCATTTGAAAGCTCTTAAAAATAGTTCCTTTCTTATTGCCATTTATAAAAGGTCTCTGGTTGTCTTTATTTCTTTAAATATTTCCCTCTGGGTCTTTTTCAAGCACATTTAGTATTTTATATCTGACATTCAGATCTGATGCGTATTAAATATATTTTTCTTTAGTGTGATAGATAAGAATCAATTTTCATTCTTCTACATGTAGTTATCTGCTATTCCCAGGACCATTTGCTGATGAGGCTGACTTTTCTCTGATGTGTCTTTTTATAGATCCTTGTCAAAATATTAGGTAGCTGAAGCTGTATTGATTTTATTCTGTGTTCTCCATTGGATCCTCTTGATCTCCATGTCATTTTTTGTACCAGTACAGAAGCAGTATGTAGTAGCAGGGAAAACCTGGAGAGCATGGCAATGGTTAGGATCCCTATACCCTAAAATCTAGTCAAAGTTTCTTGAATGCAAAGACGCAATAACTTCAGCACAATTAATTGATCAAAGCTTTCGTCCTTCCCAGCTAAACACCAATTATTTGGGAGCCTCGCTAGGAATATCTCTTACAGGAAATGATCACATAGGGGATTCTGTTTTCAAGTTATCAAATTATAATTCTATCTAAGGTAGAAACAAACCCATATCACTTTATTCACTTCAAAGAATAAAAAAAAAGGAATAAAAAGATTTTCAGCTAAGAAAATTAATTGAGACTTCTTGAAGAGCACATGCCTACATTTGAGGGTAACTTGATTTCTGGGTATCTTCTTAGAGAAGCCCAACTATGCTTTGGATCTGATTTGATTTGTGAACAATCTTCTCTTACTCTTAATCCTCATTCATAAGCTTGTATTAAAATATGATTAATTAAATTTTCAGTTATGTTTTATAAACTGGCTGATTTTAAAATTCTTTCTCATTATAAAAGTCAAAAGTCCCAACCTAAGATGATTCAAAGTACCATAAAGTCTTTGGGTACTTGGTAAGATGCTAAAGATGGCAGTGAGAAGCTGTGCCAACTACTCATCAATGAGAGCATAGTGTTATTTTTATCACTATGTCGTTAAGACATATGTTGTCATTATAAGACTACATGAAATTAGACTCTGTAAAGTTTCCAACACTATTTTTGCTAAGGATTGCCTTTGTTACTTAGGTTTTATATTTTCCATATGAAATTCAGGATATTCCCCTGCCCCCAGTTTTGTGAGAAATACTATTAGAACTTCAACAATAAATGTATTCCATGTGCATGTGTATATCATACACACACACACACACACACACACACACACGTGTGTGTGTGTGTGTGTGTATGCGTTTGTAGGGAGTCTGGTCTGACTTGTTTGCACATTCCTGAAAAGGGGAGTGAAGACTAAGGAAATAGACAAGAGACAGAATAAGGAGTCAGGAGGACTTCCTGTGAATATTGTCACAGCCTCGAGTTTATTATTCATAGTCCTTATATACCCCAATCACAATGGAACTAACAGCATATTTACCTTCTTACATCTTAAAATACCTAGTAACCATGCCCTAAGTCAAACATTCTGTTGCCTGGTCATTGAGTAGCAAAACATCCATTAGTCACACTTTTGGCCAAATATCCTGTTATCTGTCCTAGAGAGTTAAAAATAGGTTTGAACTCTCTGACCTTTAGTCAAGATGGAATGGATTTAAAACTGTGGGGTCCGAATATATATGTGTATATAGTCTAGAGATTTCTCTCATCTCTTTTCAAATAAAACCATTCATGTTCTTGGACTTCCCTTTTATAGCAACCTTCATTACATCATATAGATTCTAGTAAATTGTTGGTAAGTAATTTTAGCTTTCATTTAAATTGAATTGTATTCTAGGCATTTTTGAAATCTCTCTGATTTCTTCAATGAGCTAATGGTCATTTTGCACATTAGTTAATCTCTGTGCTTAGTTTCAGTTTCTGTAGTGTCTTTTGTTATTGACTCTTAGTTTTATTACATTATAATAAGGTAAGAATTAGGTAATTATTTGGGCTCTTTGGGTCAGGATATTTATTTAGGAGAGATGGTTGTTCATTTATGTAAGTTTGTTCATTCTTCTCTTGCTTAATCTGCATACCACTTATTCATTTCCTCCTTACATGCCTCAGGATGAGGATGATTTACTGAGCTTATGTTTTTATAATTCTAACTCACGGGATTTATTCTTTACTATGCTCACCATTGTAAATAAGTTTCTCTATCCTCTGGAATATTTGAGTATCTTCTGTGATGCTAGATAGATAGTCATGAACAGGGTTAACTTGCACCTATTATATGGCCTCTATTTTTATTAGAATATGAAAAAAACTGACAATTCAATTTTAAAGCAGGGACCTCGAAGGCAGCAGATGCAGAAGTGTCTGTGGTTTTCAAGAGTTCTATCTTTTCCAGAAGCAAGGAAAGTCAGAAGGAAGTTCAGTCTCCTAGTTCTTTATTATTTCTTCTTCTAAGTGAGCTTCTCTCTCTGGGGACATAACCACAACCGAGAGCTGCACCTGGACATCTTGACCACAACCGAGAGCTGCACCTACCTCTGGGGGCTACGTGTAAAGACAGGACCACAACCGAGAGACTGCATCTGGACATCTTGTGCACAAGTCAAGCTGCCCATGTGTCTGTCATCAAAGCTGTGGAAAGCCTTTGGACTAGCAGTTTCATGGTAGCCCATTGTTCTGGCATCTGATCTTGCCATGGAGAAGCTATGCCTTGTTGCACTTTCCTAAGCCCTTAGCTCTGAACTTATATTGCTTTCTAAATGTAACCTCTACCGTTTTCCATAAAATTAATTTTAGGTCTTGATGAGACAAAAGACCCAGAAGCCACTGCCTTGTAGTATCTGGTGTCTTTTGAATTTTGGGCACTTTAATTCTCTAATCTATACACACCTAAGGCAAGAAATCCCCATTGTTCTTAAGGACACTCCATTTTTTCCATTTCAATCACTCCATCAGTTTCAGAGATACAAATGCATTTTCTGGACACAACAATCATGGGTGAAAACATTTTACTTTCAGGGCTTGAAATTTGTAATTCAGTAGTTCAGGTTTTGAGCGTTTTTTTTTTTGAGTGTTATTCAAAAAAATTAGCTTTAGAGGTAGATTGGATGTTTTTTCTTCCTCCTTTTAATATTCTCACTTAGATCTGGTTTAATATTTTAATAATGTGCCTTACAGAGGATCTTTTCTGGTTATGCTTGTTGGGGGCTTCTACTTGCTGTATAGTTACTTGAGTTTAGAAAATTTCTATATTAAATATTTCTATGCCTTTGTTTTTTTCCCAGCACCTTCCTTAACATCATGGATAATTGAACCCCATTTCTTTATTGTCTCTTAGACTTCTTGAAAGGGCACCTACAACTTTTTCCTATTGCTCTCTGGATGTGATAGTCCTTTATCTGTAGTTTTTGTTACTTTCTTCTGTTTAACTATGTCTACTGATGATGCTTCCCATTGCTTCATCTTTGGCTGTCTCATTTCCAGCAGTTTTACATATGTCTTTGCAAAGTCAAAAAATTTTTGTTGAGTTTTTTCCTTTGTGTTGAATTTCTCATTCATTTTGCCAGGTTTCACATTTAATTGCTTACTTTCTTACTTAGTTCCTGTTTGAAGTTTTTGTTATTTTTTGTCTGTTTATTTAAATCTCTTGAAGTTGTTAGACATTATTAGATGTAGGGTGCTGATGTATTTTTCTTGCTTTTCAGTTATTTCAATTATTGAGGCATTGTGAGATTTTGGGGGTACCAAATTTTGTTGGTTTTTTATTTTTTCTCTTTCCCTATCTTATGATTTTTATATTTATTGGAGTAGACAAATCTATCTTTTTTTTCCTGCCCATTCTGTTTACTTTATTTTATGTGGTTTTTTTCTTACTTAGAGTCTTCTTTGTAACACCAGACAACAAGAAAATATATTTTTAAAAATTCTGATATGAAAATGCAATAGAATTCAATTGGGAGCCTTTACTAGCTCCAGTAAAGTTAGAATGTAGAAAGCATGTTGTTGACATAAAAATTTTAATGAGAGTAAAACTATATAACATTATAAGGATCAAGAGCTAACAGAATTGAAATGGGGAAATAGAAAGAAAGTGTTGAGAAGGAAAATATATAGGTTGGAGAGAAGTAGAACAGTACCAGGCACAATGGAATATGTGCAAAACACCACAGAAGCTTCAGAAAATTTAATTAAGCAATGGAAAGAACCAAGGGTAGTAAATATTACATAGTAATGCAAATTTGCAAACATAAAAATAAAAGACAAACTGAAGTAAGTATGAAATGAAGAATTTTGTATCATCCATTAATATTTTATCCTTTGTAAAGTAGGGTGATGGAAAATGAGTTGCCTTATAGAATTATCTCTGCTCATTACAGATCAGCTGCTTTTGTCTCCAGTCCAAAATGGTTAGATCTAATGTTTGGATATGCATTGTGCATTGGATTGTAAAAAGCTTATTTGTTAGATTTAATCCCAGCCCAGGATCACCATGACTAAATTATTCCTTAGGAGTTTCCCAGATCATGACATGAGGAACAGTCACAGAATAATTTTCATGAAGGCAGCTACTGTCTTTCCTGTGTTATAAGTGTGAATGATATCATTCTATATTTTGTGTGTCTAATTAAATAAAGAATAGGAAGATAATAATTAGTCTTTGATTACCCAGTTTTGATTACATATTTGAATTTGACTTGAAAAAGCAATAGTTTCTTGGAGTCTTTTGAATATTCCATCTTAAAATATTGCATTTCATTTTAAGTGCTTGTTATTTTAATCATTTGATAGCTTAAATATTATAAAATATTTGGGATCTTAGCATTAGGGGCAGAAGTAGATTATTAGAGTTAGTTGGCAAATCAGTTTAGCCTATCAGTGAGTTTTAAGCAGTGAGAGGCTGATTCAAAAACAAGATGGCAAACAATAGATTAAAACACTTGTCCTCAACCATTAACCTGCTTTTGTGCACACATGCACACACACTTAAAATAATAAAATATGTAAAGAGATATTATTTCACAAAACACCCAGTTAGCTAGTATCATGTGACAAAATAAATGACAAAAGTATCTTAAGAGGTAGAAATCTATATTGATTCATAGCATTAGAGATTTTGATCTATAGTTGGCTGAGATGAGTACTTTCAGGTAGTGATGGCCCAATAACATGGCAGAAGGGCACACTGTCAAAAAGCTACTTTATTTATAGCATATAAAAGAAAGGACAATGTGAAAGTGATGGGGGACTCTTCAAAGTCAACCTCCTAGTGACCTATTTCCTCCATTGGGATCACTAGGTCCTTTAATATCCCAAACGGCACTGAGCTCATTATTCATTAGTTAATTCATGTATGGTGAGATTAGCATCATCATGGTCCAACAGCACTACAAGCTGGGAATGGAACTTTCATGACCTTTGGGATCATTTTCAATATAAGCCATAATGGTTATACGTTTGCCAAGAATTAAATAGATAAGACAGTAATGCACTCATAAGTTTCCAATTAATACATTATAATAAACATAAATTTGTGCTTTATATAAGGGAGTTATCCATAAGCTACATTATCTAATTGAATATAACATGCATAACATTCAGATTTGCCATCTCATAACTAGATTCATCCTGGATTTATGGTATAATTAAGAAATCTATTTTCCCCTTGTTCATTCTCCTTCCTTATCTCCTAAACTTGTTACCTAGATCATTTTCCCATTTTACTGTCCAAACTGCCTCCTTGAAATGCTTTGTAATTGCTCTACTCACCTTTGTATAGTTTTATAATTTTCCTGTGTATTTGATGATGATATAAACGACTGACCAGCTGAATCTGGTGCTGCATTCCTGCAGTTCAACACTTAAAAGGCAGAGGCAGGAGTACAACACGGGGCAGAAGTTTATGGCAAGCCTAGGCACCACAGAAAGTACAAACTATACATGAATAAAATAAATAACTCAAAATATGGTAGCTTTTAGGGAAATAACTTATGACTATATAAATCAGTGCTACTTTTAAAAATAGATATGTCAGCCTAACTAGATCATGTCTTTACTGATCTTTTTGTGTCTAGGCTCTTTTATGATCATTCCAAATTTTCTGTGCATAAGCATCTTTCGTAATATCTACTACCTAAACCAGTCGTTTTTTAAAATGGATTTTTCTGATATTTTCTGGAGCTTTAAATGGGTGGGTTTTATATAAATGAATGCAATACACGAACTCCTTCAAGTTTGAGATCACTAATAAAGCTAAACTGTCTGTTTGCGACTCTTTGTTTATTCTGTGAGAAAATGACACATCTTTTTCCTTTGATGCAGGGAATTGCTCTCCAGATAATAACTCATTAATAACACTGTGACCTTCCTCTTCTTGATTTTCTATCAACTACTCTGCCTTGGCACTTTGTTTTCCTTCTGCCTAATGTTTTCCCCTTCCCTTCTGCCCCCACCAATTAATTTATTTTATCCAAAACTGCCCCAATGACATTCCTAATGTACACATCTGATAGGTCATAATTTGGTCAGATTTTCTGGCATCTTTAACTTTAACTTTGTTCATAGTCCCTAGGTTTTGGCACATCCAATGAAGTCTACTATAAGCTTAACCTATCATTCACTGAGGTGCCCTCCAGCCTCACTGAACACCTGTTAAATCTAACATATCTTACATTGCCTTGAGTTTTTTATTTTAATCCCTACAAGTTATTCAACATTTTTCTATTCTATAACAGGGTCTATATAATCCATCTTTCAACATCCCTGCACATGTGTTTGTATCCTGTGCTCGGTGACATTGCTCACATTTAGCTTTTCCATTTGTGTACAATATAGGCCAGGGTAGCACCATGGATCTGAGATCACACTAAATTTAAACACATATTTCTCCAAATTAGCTGAATAATAAATACTAAATAACTTCATTTACATCCATCTTTTTCTTTTAACATCTCATATTAAAATTATTAAAATTGTCAAAAACTTTCTTCAATGATTGTTTCATACAAGCAATATCTTCCTTATATCCCACACTATTTACCACATTTATCTTGCATGTATTCAGTATTTATTGATTAAATAACATTAATGAATGAAATTTCTTCTATTGATCCAATTCTGGGCCCAAATTGCTGATTGAAGTATCTATAATATATTGATATGTGGTGTACACTGAGAAGACTCCAAAGGAAAGCTCGAAAATTCTAATTAATTAGTTGCATTTAGACAGAAAAATCTGTTATTTTATTCTTTCTTTTCATTGTACTTAGCCAAATTTTTTCATTCTTTCAATATATATTTATTCACCACCTAATATGTGTTTGGCGCCTGTGCTTGTATCTGATCTGTAGTAATGTATATGCAATATGACTAAACAAAATAATTACAAGTGTTTAACATTTATGTTCTTTGTTTTAATTTTTATTAACTCATTCTTTGACAGCTTCATACATGTATATAATACATTCCAATCACACTTATCCTCCACCATTCCCACTAGCAGGATCCAAACTTGTCTGATGTTCAATTCTGTAGCTCATGCTCATTTCACTTCTGTGTTCTCTACATCTCTTTACCCTGTTTTCCCTTAATGTGGTGAAACATGGGAAACAAAAATCAGTTTTTGCTCTCTCACCTTGCTAAATGGATAGTGAGATTGGCAGATATTTATCAAATAATCAGAAAATATAACTTAATTTCAAGATGACTAAACTTGCACACAGCAGTTAGCTGCCCTTAGAATTATGCCTTCCCTTTCTTCCTTCCTAGAGGAGATTTTACAGATTTGATGGGAATTATATTTTAATTTGGTTTAGACAGTTGGATATATATGACCTGACACAGAAAGCCCCAAGAAAGCTAAAAGATCTTAGAGTCTACATCAACCGTATTTGTTCTTTCTTCCTAAACAATCAGCTATGCAAACAAAAGGATTGTTTATTCCGTAGAATACTAACAGCATCAAAACTAATATGATTTGAATAAAAAAAAACAAAAGCAATTATCACAGTGTTTTTCTTTCATGGCATAAATCCAATACACACAGCATTTCTTTATTCAGGATTTAGAGTATAGTTATCCAAGAGATCATTGAAGTTTAGTGAGAATAAAACATCTGCCTTTATTGTTGAAGAGAATATTACTGCACAGTTGCAGCTTTCCTATTTCAGCGTTATGTTTTCTTTGGAAAGTGGTACTCAAGCAGAACGCTCTACAAACCCATTTTTTGTGTGCTTAAAAAGCAAAAACAAAAAAACAAACTGAAAAATCATTATCAAAATAAATTTCTTAAAAAATCAAAAGTATAAAATGAAATGGAGCAACGAGAAATATTTATATTTTATTACAATGGTTTCAATGAGACACACCTCTCTGATAAGTGTGGGTATTTGAACGCTTTTGTCCCAGTTGGCAGTGTGGTTTGCGAACTTTTAGAGAGCTTAGCCTTGCTGGAGAAAGTATGTTACTTGGGGCAGACTTTGAGATTTTTAGCCCTCCCCAGCTTCCAGTTTGCTATCTCACCTTCCTGCTAGAGTACAGGTGTGCCCTCTCATCTTCCTGCTACAGTACAGGTGTGCCCTCTCATCTTCCTGCTACAGTACAGGCGTGCCCTCTCATCTTCCTGCTACAGTACAGGTGTGCCCTCTCATCTTCCTGCTAGAGTACAGGTGTGTACAGGTGTACCCGCTCATCTTCCTGCTAGAGTACTGGTGTGCCCTCTCATCTTCCTGCTACAGTACAGGTGTGCCCTCTCATCTTCCTGCTTTTGCTGCCAATCCTGCTTCACAGTTGCTCCCTGCTGTGATAAAGTCCTATCCAACTGAAACTGTAAGACAAAATAAACTCTTCCTTAAGCCACTTTTGGCCATTGTGTTTTATCACAGCAACAGAAGAGTCACTAAGACAGTGACTGTCATAAAACACAAGCCTTGTACTATATATATAGGAACTTTATATATAATTTCCCGTAAGTATCAGAGGGCCTCCCTATTTTATCCATAAAGGTATATATATACACATAAATATTTTATAGCTTAGATTTTTCAGAATCATTGTGTGAACTTTGTAGACTCAGTTTCATGGTTTTCTTTTATTAAATAATAAACATAGCTAAAATCGCTAGATGAGGCATGCAAGTTTTTCTGGCATATTCCAGTTTAACTTACACCATTTCTAAAGTCTTCAGGCATAATAAAATGCTTACAACAATTGCTTTCTTAAAACCATTTTGTGTTGGAAGGCCCCTGGCTGGGCAAGGTTGCAGTCTCTCATGGCCTGGCAGCTTTTCCCAAAAGTTCGACAATGTGTAGACTCCCTCTTCCCCAGCAGAACTTTCTGCTTCTACCTCCTGCCCTTATCTGGAGAATGTCCGTGGGCCTGGAAGACTGACTTTATCTGAAAGTTGTCTCTAAGCCAGATTCCTGATTTATATTTAGCTTGAACCTTGGCACAGATCCCTGCTAGAAGACTTGTGCTAGGAGTCTGCTACAGGACCCTACTGCCGCATATTAAGCTTCGTGAAAGGAGCCTGTTACTTAATGCAAATTATTCTTTGTCCGTAGGCTCCCCATTACCGTGTATTCCTTATACTATGGAATAAGGTTGAGCTGATTCACTGAAGTCTGTCTCTGCTGTACCCACAGTCGTCAAACCCTGTTCCCTGCTGCTGCTTGCTCCACCCTCGTTGACCAATGCATCCAATGATCCTGAAAAGTAAGAAGCAGAGCTGACAACTTTCCACTTTCCTTATTAATATCATTATGGTACATTGTAGATTGTTTTTAATTAGTCATAGCTCACTCCTATAACCTGTTCATATATATGGACATTCAATTTAATTTTTTGATGAATTATTTTTAAATGATTGAAGAACCTTCCATTTCTATTGCATATTTGGACTGTCTGAGGGGTTCCTGGTAGTAGGACCACGATCTATCCCTGGTACACGCAACTTGTTGGGGCTCATTCCCTATGGTGGGGTGCCGTGCTCAGCCTTAACACAGCTGGGAGGGACTTAGTCCTGCCTCGATTTAATGTGCCAGGCTTTGCTGAATCCCCAATGAAGCCCTTACCAGATGGGAGGTGTGGATAGAGGTGGGCTGGAAGGAGATATAGGGCAGGAAGGGTGGGAGGGAGAACTGTGGTTGGAATGTCAAATAAAATTTTAAAAGATTTTCTATTTTGTGTGTGTGTATGTGTCTGTGTATGCACACACATCTGTGTTCAAGCTTACCATGGAGAGTTTGTAAAGAACAGAGAACAGCTTGAGGAGTTAGTTGTCTTTTCCAGTATAGACCCTGCAGATTAAATTGCGATCAGATGAAAATTCGCTTGGTGACAGGAACCTTTACCTAATAAGCCATGTCATCCATGGAGCTTTCCATTCTTAAGACCACACAACTATTTGTTTAGCTAATTCTAACAAAGCAATTCATATGTTCTTACAATAACATTTGTAATAAATATTTTATACACATATTTTGAGTAATTTTCTCTGTATTATACACAGTGGGACTCCATTGAAGAAAACATTTTTTCTTTTATAAACGATTTTCAATTTAAGGTGGCTTATGAAATAAGGATGAAGATTCGAATCCACTTCCTATCTCAGCATTGTGATCCATCTGGCTTAGATCCCTGCTGCCCTATGCATGTTGCCATTATTCTGTGAGTTCATAGGTCAATCCTGTTGTAACTAGGGATTTGTTTCTTTGGTGTCCTTCATCACCTATTCACTCTTATTTCCACCTCCTCTTCTACAGAGCTCCCTGAGCTCCGAGAGGATAGATTTGAGGGAAATATCCCATTTAGGAATCAGTGTTGCAATGTCTCTCACTCTCTGTATATCAACCAGGTGTGGGTCACTGTATTTGGTTCTCTGTGCATCTATGTGAAATTCAAGGGTTGTGATAACTATGAAGAAATCAGTTGGAATATCTACACATCCATATTTTTGTCCTGCAAACCCAAGAATTGGAAATGCTTGCATTGTCTAGTGTTTTTAATTGCTTTAGTTACTTAAAGTTTTCACTATACATATATTTCACCACCTTGGCTTGTGTTATTCTTGGGTGCTTTTAATTTCTTTTATGTCATTACTAATGGAATATTTGTCCCAAATTTTTGTGCCAGATTTGTCATTAGAATATGTAAGAACTGCTCAGTTTTAATCAAATTCACTCTCCATTCCTTCTTCTTCAGTTCCTACCGCATTCTCTGATCCCACTCCATATTTCATGGATTCTCTTTTTTAGTAAGACTAAATGGATTCCGTATGAGCACGGAAGACCTACTAAAACTCAAGTAGCCTCCTCAGGCAGTGATCTGTTGCCAATAGATCCTCAGATTGTTTACATTCTTTTAATTCAATGGAAGGATATATCTAAGAGTTTTCTGGTACAGGATTTATAGTATCATGTCTTCTACAATAAAGGATAATTTTCCTTATTTATTTCTTATTTATTTTTATTTATTTGTTTTGTCTTATTTATCTAACTAGGACTTTATACTTTATATGAAATAAGTGCTGAGAACGGACACCATTGCATCAGTCCAGGCATTAGAAGAAACACCTTTGGTTTTACCTTATTTAATGTTGACTATAGTTTTACATGTTCTGATAAATCCCTTTTATTCTTAACTTCTTCAGGATATAAATGATGAAGGGAATATTGAAATTTAACAAATGCCTTTTCTGTGTTTTTTTGAGATGATCATGTGGTTCATGCCTTTATGTCTATATTCTGTATTATTTTATTTATTAATTATTTACTATTTATTAATTTGTCTATGTTGTACCAATCTTGCATCCCTTATATATATTCAACATAGTTGTGATATATGACCTTAATATATTCTTGACTTCAGATTGAAAATGATTTATTAAGAGTTTTTACATCTGTTTATCAAGAAATTTGTTCCATAGTTTTCTCTTTATGTTATGCCCTTACCTGTTTGGGTATCAGGATAATATTGGCTTAGCAAAATGAGTTTAAAAGTACACTTAATATTTATAGTTGATGGAAGTGTTTAACATTTACTAGAATTAATTCTTCATTAGAAATTTTGTAGAATTTAAGAGTGACTCTTGCTGGTGGTCATGTCAGGGGAGCAGGTGGCAATTGAAGTTTTAGGTGTTAGCCCAGCCAGAGGAAAATCCTTGATGAGGGAATCTCTGATAGGAAGGGCCCCAAAATCAAAGACTCTAGAGTTTCTTTTGTTTCCACTGTGGCCTTTACATGTTTGCTGCTGCCATCTTTCTATGGTATCTGGCATAGAGTGAATGGGTGTAGGGCAGTCCCCACTGCCTGTAATGCAGTGTGTTTATCTCATGAAAGCATCCCATTCTACTCTGCATTTTTACCTGTGGATTATAATGAAGATGATTTCCTCCAAAGCTGCACTGTTTAATAGAAACAATGATTTTTATGCAATAATACTATTAGTTTAAATAGGATTTTGATGATTGAGGGTCTTTAATAACTATAGTAAGGTATTAAGATAGAGATTAGTTTGGTGTAAAAAAATAGCATAGGGAAAGGTAGGATAAAATCTTGTCCTGCATCTAATAAAACAGTGTATTTAGCAGGAAGAAGAAACAAGGAAATGTCACAGAACTAGAACACATGAGTTTCTATTGATGAGCCATACAGATTGTGGCTTAGGTTAACGATCACAGAAAACAAATGAGTCCCAGCAGCCAAAACAGTATCTCAATGTTGGGAGATGTGTTCACAGATTTTGGAAAGTACCATAGCTGAAACAAAGGTGTGGATCATAGCTAAAACAAAACATTATAATGACTTTAGGTTAGATTAAGATGTTCTGTTAAATAATTTTGAGGTGAAAAACCTAAGAAGACAATCTTAAGTTTTAGAAAGGCACATATCTGAAAACCAAATACAGGGAACAAAACCAAAGCAGCTCATATATTACTGTATGATGTACATTTTTGTTGAGGATTGGTTGGTGATCAAAGAAGATGATTAATTCCTTGTACCTATTTCTGCCCTCAGTCTCCTGATACAAAAATCTATTGATGAATCAGTATCTATCCTAAAGTTTTAAAGTAGAGCAGACTGATTTTTTTTTCATATGTAGAAGTTTGGGTTTGCAATTCCCTTAAGATTCTTTATAAGATTACCTTCCAAGGTAGGTAATAAAATGATTGGTCCTTTCTTTGCAACCACGAAATGTAGCCTGTCAGTAAAAGAACTGGGTGAGATGAATACCTTGTGTTCTTACACTCTGTTAATATATAACAAGTTGCTTGGATATGAATGTACTAGGAGTTTTGGGACAACTTGTTTTTTACCTGTAATACATAAAATGTTTAATCGTGTAAGGGACATGGAAAGCATGCTGTTTTAACTTGTGTTTATTGTAATCATTCACCTGAAAAATAGAATGTGACCATATTGTAATTTCTATATTGCCCAAAGGGTTTTGTTTGGGTGTACAAGCTGTCAGGGAAAGAAGAAAAAGAAGAAAAACAAGAGAGTGTGTGAGTGTATTTTCCCTTAGTCCCCTCAGATTAAAAAGTCATGCATGCTGAGCTGACTTCATGGATTTTCTTTAAGTCCTGTGCTGCTGGAGGCTGGTCCCACAGACAGCAGAAGAATCCCACTGGTTCTATAACTTTCTTTGTGTGGAAACTCTTAATTACTGCTTCAGTTTGGTTCCTGATTATGGGTGTATTTAAGTTGTTTATAATTAAAATGAACACTACGTTAATTACTGATGAAATTAGTAGAAATGTTAATGGGAGAGATAGCTAAATTCACTTTTTTAAAATGTCAAAGAAATCATTTTTGTTAGTACATGTAATGCAGGTGTGTAGTAACCGCTTAGTCATTTGACTGAAAGCCGAGTTAAAACTTACCACCATGACAAAAATCTCAGGAGTGTAAAGAACAGCTTTGAAAAATGAGAAATATACTATCATCTAAATAGTTTTTTTAAAAACACTGTTATAGAGAACAGCCTATAGCTTTTACATTATCTTGGTTTTTCTACTAAAGAAGCATAACAAAAATTAATTCTTAATAGCATTTTGTTTTCTTATAGATCAGTGTCTTGCTCCGCCATTGTTAGAGAATTTCTTGGTGTCCTCCATCTCCTCTGACTTTCATATTCTTTCTACCTTATCTTCTGCTGGGTTTTCTGAGCTTTGAGGGGAGGAATTTAGTAGAGACATCCCATTTAGTGCTGAGTGTCCCAAGATTTCATTTTCTGTGCAATACCTGGCTGAGGGTTTCCATATTTGTTCCAGTCTGAGGCAGGAAAACTCTTCGTTGATGATGACTGCACAAGGCATTAATTCTACTACAGTAGAATAGCTATGTAATTTTAACACTGTGGTTTTGTTTCTTTGTTCAAGACCAATAAAATTCAGTTTTACCCTACCTAGATCCATAGGCTATCTAGTCTCAGGATCTTGGTTACCCGAGCAATGTTGGGTATGGCTTCCACGTAGTGGTGTGGACCTTAAGTGAGATCAGTCATTGGTTGTTTGCTCCCACAAGTTTTGTGTCACCATTGCGTTAGCATATCTTGAAGGTAGTACACAATCGTAGATCAAAGTGTTTGTGACTGATTTCGTGTTCGCATTTCTCTTTTGATAGCACCCCTTTCCTAAAGAGTTTTCTCTCTACCCTCTAGTCCCTTACTCTGTATCTACTCTGTGAGTTTCTATGTATTGCAGCTTGGTTATCATTGACTTATCATCTAATATTCACATATCAAGAGATATGTGCCATGTTTGTCTTTCTTGACTTTTAATGAATGAGTAAGAGTTACCACAAGAATAAAATTGGAAAGAGCTATGTAGAAAGATAAAGATATGTATGCATGTGTGTGTGTATGTGTGTGTGTGTGTTTGCATGTGTATCTGAAGTATCTAAAGGGCTTACTGGAAATAAAGTGATGTCAGACTGTGTAGAACACGATTAGATGAACTAAGAAAAGCAAGATGTGAAGCAAACTCATGTGGATTTTAGTACAACAGAAACATACCCTTTTCTTAGAAAACTGTGCCACTGCATATCATATTGCTCTTTCCAGTAACTGGTAAGTCTCCGTAAAATTCTCAAGAATACAGTAAATGTTTTTGTGCAAGTAAAAAAAAAAGGTGAAAAAAACTTATATTAATTGACATTAAATATCAATCTTAAATTGACATTTTTATCATGAAGTTTACTTTGAAGACTGATTAGTAACAGAAAATTCACAAGATCACAAAATTAGTGTTTATTAACTCTTCATCATATCTCCCTCGTTTCCAATTGTATTTATGACTCAGTTTATCTCTTCTTCATAATCATTTCCTTTATCATTTCAGAAAAGTAGCTTAACATTCTGCAACTATTTTCTTCATGAATTAAAAAGAAACATGAATAGTTGGTTTCTTCCTCTTAAACATGTCGACTTGATTAGAAGTGGTTTGTAATTTTCTTCTGCAAATTGTTGAATTTATATAAATCATGTGCACAAAAATCATACCAATACACTTTGAAGTAACTTATATTAGAGACTTACATTGAATTTATTTCACTACTAAATAGAAACTATGTGATAGAGAAGGAAAACCTTCATGATTTCAAATTTTCTCATTTTAATATTAAATTAATCTCATTTTGAAGAAAGGAACTAGAAAAGTATTATTTGAAACTGCCCCTAATAGTCAGCAGCTTCTGGCTCTTGTTAGAAATATGAGGAAGAATGGAGTGTAATGCTGTCAATACTTTTTTTTAAAAGAATTGAATTTCTGTATATAGATATTTTCACTTTAGGCTATTTTTCTCTCATATAACATGGTGCTTTGGAAACATTTTAGTTATGACATCATGCCTGTGTCTATATCATCAGAGTTATGCCTGTATGTGTCTGATGACGATGACTGAAACATTCAAATTCATCAGTGCTAGAGTTAGCTCCCGGATCCTGGCACCTTCATCCACATGAATTCACATATGTACAGAAGCACTACTAAAGATGCAAATGCTTATGTTTGTATTCTTTGCATTTATACTGGAAAATTCACACTAAATGCTATTCTTTAATTTTTAAATTTTGTAGGGATAGGTGGAAATTTTTAGAAGAGCATGTAACGCTTGAATGTGAAACACAACTATAAAACGCATAATCCTCCATACAAAGACCAATAAGCTTGTTTTCCTTATTCTCTTCTCTGTTGCTGCAATAGAACAATGACCAGAAACACATTATGAAGAAAGGATTAATTTTACCTTACTGGCTACAGATCATCTTTGAGAGATTCCAAGGCAGAAACCTGGAGTCAGGAGCTGAAACAGGGACCATAGAGGAATATGAGTATTGACTTGCTTTCCATGGTTTGCTCAGCTTGCCTTCTCATATAGTCCAAGCACTCAATAATGGCACCACCCACAGAGATTAGACCATTTCCCATCAATTAGTAACCAAGAAAATTTCACAACAGACATTTCCACAGGGCAATCTGATGAAGAAAATTCTGCTTCAGTGGTTCTTTTTCCCAGGTAACTCTAATTTGAGTCTAGTTATCAAAAAAATAATAATAAAACAAAAAAATTTATGGAACTATCCAGCACAATTGATTCCTTGTCAATTTAGCACACAAATTCATTAGTATTAAAGAAAAACCTATCATTTTCTTTTTGTACCTAAGATCTCATGTTAATATAATGTAGCTTTTAAAGTTTAACATTCTTTCAAAAAATTCAAACACTATGAAAGTTTATTTTTTCTTCCAAAACTTTAAAAAGTCTTATTTATGGAGTTCTATAAAATCTAAAACAAGTTGCATACGTTATAATTAAAATATGAGAAAACGAAGAAGACATAATTACAATAAAATCAAAGAAAGCAACTAAAGTCCAACGGTATCATGTTTCAGTGTTCAGTGTCTGGGACTCACTCATGATTGGGCTCCAAAGGGCTTGGGTAGAATGACACCCCTGTTCTAGAGAAATTCCCAGGAATTCCTTCTGAATGTGGTTGACAGTTGCATGGCTGGGGCAGACTGAGGGACCACTGGCAGTGGCACCTACTGCAAAACAGGCTTTTGGGGAACCTATTCTCTTTGGATGTATACCTTGTTCAGCCTAAATATAGTAGGGAGGGCCTTGTACCTTCCACAAGAAAATGTGCCTTACCCTCTCTGAGGATGGGATGGGGGTGGGGTGGGAGGGTGTGGAGGGAATGGGAGGAGGGGAGGATGTGGGAACTTGGATCAGTATTTTTTTAAAAATCTAATAAATTATAAAAAACACAATTTTAAATAAAAAGAGTGAGTGCCAGGAGATAGCATGGCTTCGCTTATAACAGGATAAAAAAAAAAGGATAACATCTTTATAATCGCCATCTTTGCCATCCATAGCACATTCAGCTTTTCTTGAAGGTTCAAGGTAGCTCTATTCCACACCTTTCCCTGGCCTTGGTGGATATCACATGATCTCAATATCGCTAATATGTTGGATCTTCACTGCAGCTAAGGCTGTACTCTTACCAAAAGCTTCTCTTGTTCTCTTCAGGGAATCTAACTCTGCCACATGATGCCAGGCCTCACCTTCTCTCCAGGGCTTCTTCAGTCCTGGAGATTCTAAAGCAACCGAGGCTTCACCTTCACCAACGGACTCCCTTGGTCATTCAAAGTGTGAAGCCTCAATTGCTTTCCATGTCCACTCCCAGTCACCAAAACCAGTTCCACATAGAAAGCTCTTGCACATTGCCACATTCTGCTGCCAGTATGAGATTTGGCCTTGGCCTCTTCTGGACCAGGTCTTCTGAATTTGACCCCTAGAAAGTGCTTGCACTTCAGGGATAGTTAGTGGTCCCTAATTGATCAAAATTATTTCTTAATCCCCAAATGACCAGTATAAATTGTCCCAGTAAAACAAAGGTCCCACTTCCTTAGCTTCATAATCCAAAGTATCACAAGAATGGCCCAGGGGAAACCCCAATAACAGCAGGTAATTCAAAGATAAAATCATTGTTCAGCTCTACAAAACTTCACATCTGACCTCCATTGTCTTCAATTCTCTAAGCATTGCTATTTTTCAAGTCTTTGTAATATCCCCTTAAGCTCTGAGCACTCACTGACCATTTCCAACTCACAGCTTCCGTGGTGCTCCACCTCCCCCCCCCAAAATGAAAAACATCAGGTAACACAGAGCAATAATATACTCTCTGGTACCAATTTCTGCCTTAGGTCAATTTATTTCGCTGACAAAATACTAATAAAAAACAACTTGGGAAGGGAAGGATTTATTTCATTCTACAGGGAATAGTCTATCATAAAGGGAGGACAAAGCAGGAATCTGGATACAGAAATTGAACCAAAGACCCTGAAGGAATGCTCCTTACCCTATTAGTGCCCTTGCTTGCTCAATTTGCTTTCTTATGCAAGTTAGGGCTACCTTCCCAAGGCTGGCATTGTGCACACTAGGGTTCCTTTCTCAAAGAAAATAATACAGTATTAATTCTGAAGGATGTCTGGGCTTAACTGGAGGTTTCTTAAAAAAATAAAATCACTTTATTCTGTTTAATTCACAAATAAAAATAGTACACAGTTAGTTTGGTAAACCACTCAAATACTTGTCTGTTCCAAAATCCATGAAACTAGGTGAACAGCCATTCAGAATCAGAAGAGCTGTATTAAATAAATTGAGAACCAGTGTGGCAAAGCAATTCCCTCCACACACCCTCCCAGCTCACCCCATATTATCTCCAGAGAAGGTAAGGCACATTGCTTTGGGGAAAGGCCAAGGCCCTCCCTACTATAGCTATGCTGAGCAAGAAATCCATTCAAAGTGAATATGATCCCAAAAGCCAGTATATGCCATGTGGCTGCTTACAAATAGAGTCCCCTTGTCTGCTCTTCCCTATCTTCATCATCTTGGCAACTGCTTAGATTTCCACCTTGCCTGCCCCGTTGTTTTATCTTTAATTTCTAATAAATTGTCCTTGATTTTTTATGAGTCAGTCCTTCAATAATTTTATTAACATACTAAGAACCTGGAGAGAAAACTTCAATTTTTCTGGTAAAATATTGTTCCCCAAATACAGAGTCCCCAAATTTCTTACAGCAGTGTGAGTACCTAACAGAAAAAAAAGATGTTGTGGTTCTAAAAGTCAAAGAAAACTGTGAAAAGATTTCTCAAAGTGTCCTTAGTCTAAAGAAAAGAAAGAGAAAAATAACCGTAACATCTGTTGCTATATCTGTTTTCCGGACTATTTCTATTTTTATAGATATATATGTAGTATACACATAAAATATATTTTAAAAATTTACATTTTAATATCTAGAATATTTTTAATTTGCATTCTAATTATTAAATAAATAACACTTATAACTAAAACATATACTAAGTTGCTTCCTTCATCATGTTTTATTCTGTAGAGGCACTTAAGTCAAAACTTACTGCAGATGAAATCATGTTATTTTAATCAAAGTTCTCACATTAAAGTGGAAGCTGTTTACAATGCAATGTTTTGAAGATGTCAGAGTAAAATAAAATAATTCACCTAGAGAATACGGTGGAAACTGAGGATGTCCTTCGTTTGCTGTGTCACATGCCCTGTGCTCTCCTCTTCCAAGTCCTGATGGACCTGCTACTGACCCTGAGGAAGCTGAGATCAACCTGACTTCTATCCTCCCATCAAGCGTCGCATATCTTTTAGAATTAAATCAAGGAGGGATTTATCAAAATTGTGGTAGTTTAAGTCATATACAGAAAGCTACCTTCATTTTCTAGCTAATGTAAAATTGTAGAAGAGGAACATCTCTTGTCCTTAGCTTTTCTTGCACATGAGATAACAAACAATGTTCCCTTTCCAATGAACCACCAAATTCTTGATGAATAAATCTCTGGGGAAAAAATCTACAAATTACTTTGTTCCAATGATAGCAGTGTGGACTAAATTCAAAATATTTTAAGGTACTTGGTAATTAAAGGCATTTTATGTCTCTAAACCCTAATAAAAATATGGTGGAGTCTTGTCCGCATAAGAATATCTTCCGGGTGGTAGGATGGTGGTTTCGTCGGTAAACTCTCTGCTGCACAAGCATTAGGATCTGAGTTTAGATGCCCAGCACACACATAATAATCAGAGTTTGGGGGTATGTACTTATAACAACATCACGGGGAAATTAACGACAGAAATATTGCTGTGGCCTGCTGACCATCCTATCTAGCAAAATCAGAGAGCTTCAGGTTCAGTGTGAGACCTTGTCTCAAAATATAAGATACAGAACAAGAAAGAGACACTAACCTCTGGCCTCTTAAGTTAGGTGTACACACACCTGGATACACATGTCTATAAACACACAAACATGTATTTATACCCCATGAAGAAGCAGAGAGAAAGGGGGAAGAGGTGTGGAGGGGAGGGGAGGCGATAGTAAAAGAGAGAGAGAGAGAGAGAATCACTCAATTTCTTTTCTCAAGCAAATGGATGTTTCATGCAGCAGAAATGTTGGCTGTCTTGATGCTACACACCCCCAGGGATCTTCAAAGGAGCAGACCAACTATAGCTGTGAACCAGGAACTAAGGCAGTTAATTCTATGCCTTATTACAGAATAGAGTTGTCTCATCCTGTTTTGCCACTGGGGTAGCTGCAGGAAAGCACTCTTACATGTATGTCATTATATTAATTTAAAAATACATCTGTAAATGGCTTTTGTTTATAAATCTAATTTATACAAATGCTGAGCTTTCATTCAGAAAGAATGACAGTTTGAGAGTCTTTTCTTGCAGAAATTTACAATTGATGATAGTGCCTGGATACCAATAACAGAAGAGTACATTAAAGTTGCAGTCCATCATCAGAGTAAATTAAGAAGGTAGCGAAGAAGGACAGCAATGACTCTTGCTTCTTGGAATATTCAGGTGGAAAGAAAAGAGGAAGTGTTCTCTGTACCAGCCAAACTCATGTTATGAAGGGCTCTGATGTATGGCCAAAACACCTGATACTACTGATACCCTTACACACTATTCAGTCTTTATGATCTGAGAAATGAACTGACTTGACTTGGGATAAAGAAGGCTTTGCTAAGTAGAGGGCCATGGAAGAAAGGCTGGCACTGGATCAGGTTTTCAGGATGAAAGAAGCAGGGGCTACATTATTTCAAATGTTTCTGTAGTAGGAAAAGTACAGTTCCCCACTGCTAGCTGTGCTTAGCCCCGTACAGCAAGAATGATGACAGGAAGATTCTTTACAAATGAGCAAATTTTTTGCTCAAGTAATTATTTTTCAAAATATTATTTCTCTTCTGTTGAATCTACCAATCTTCATTAAAAATAAATATTCATAGCATATGCTTTGGTAAGATCATTATGTCTCTCCATTCTAGCGCAAAACATCTTAGGGAAAAGGGCTTACTATTTAATATTTATTATTTTAAAGGCACACACACATAGTTATTATCTACTAGTTCCACACTGGAGCTATAACCTTTTTTTATTTATATCACTGAAACTTTAAGAGAGGATATATTGTCTGTCAAGTATTCTGATTCTGGGGGTCCTCTTCTGAAACACCATCAATGGCACTCTTCTCAGAATTTCAGGATAAAAGCACCACCACAAGCATCTACTTTAAGTCTCAAGTTGTTTCTGCTGAGATTCTTCTCACAACACCTAAACTAACACAGTTCCTGCTTTACTTTAGAGACTACCGTATTTCTTCAACGTGTAATACAATCACCTTTCACTTGACAATGGTTTCATGTCTCGTAATTTCATACACTTGTGTCTCCAAAACTATCAAGTAAATAGCAGTTTAAAATTGGGAGCATTTTGAGGAATGTGGCAGTTAGCTCATGCTTTGCTGTGCACAGCACCTGCAGAATGAACCATCCTCGGAGGCCTCACAGCAGATCACTTAATCACTTCGTAGTCACTGTGGTTGTCACATGGACCTTTCTGCTTACATTTTACTTTTAGCAAATGAAGCTTATGCTGTGATCGCAGTGTTCATGGATCACTTCATTTCCTAATGGGAGCCACTGTACTATCTCAAGTCCTAAGAAGGCAAGAGAAAGCAACACAGGAAGATTTTCTTAAAGGCTACATGAATATGACTTTTATTATGAAAAATTTTTGCCAATTTCTTACTTTTCTTACTTTATAAATGATACTTTATTGAGGGTATCTTATAAATATGAAGAAATATGACACATAGAGATCAACTCCTATGCACTTCTTCAAATCACAATTCCTTGTAAGTTTAAGTTGCAGTTTCTTATTTTATCACAGGTCTATTGTGCAAGTAAACACAGGTTTACTTATAGGACTTTTTGTTTAGGATTTCTTTCTTAGGATGGAATCAGGTCAGATGTTCAGGAACAGCTAAACATTGTCCAGGCCTCTTCATGACCCAAAGCATCACCTGTGGGCCTTTGTAACCCACCCAACAGTTAAAGGGTGAGTGCTATATTCATTGAACACTTTGAAAAAAAAAAAGACAAGTTCATTTAGAACAAATTAATTGCTACAGATGTAGATTTTTTAAATTTATATTTTTATTTGTTCAAATGTGTTGGTGTATTGTATCTTTCTTTCAAATGTGTCTTCCTTAGATGAAATGTTACTCTTTTAACCTCTATGTTCTTTAGAATGCTTGTGTACCTGAATTTACATATTCTGAGTACAATCTGACTTCTGATTATCTCAGTTGTAAAATGAAAATTAGATGTAGATATCCCTACACCCTTATATCAAAGGGTGACCTGGGAAAACTTGTTATATGTCTTTGAAGATCTCTCCTGTCCCATTTTCTGAGAGGATCTTGTTCCATTTCCAGGCTTGCTTTCTTCTTTGGAGACAGACATGGCCTTTTCCTCCTTAGCTTTTCCTGACCTCCTCTATCTGGAAGTCACCATCAGTTTCCTAAATGAAAGAATGAATCTATTAAAGTCATTGTTCATGCAGAGACCTACCTATGAGAAGGCAACATTTATTTATTCTTTTTTATTTCTTTCATACAATATATTTTGAGGGTATACTTTCCCCTCCAACCACTTCATCCCAAATCCTCTCCACTTCCCTACACACCCAACATAATGTTCTTTCTGTTTCTCCAAAATAAAAGCAAAGAAAAAAATCAAAGCAAAAACAAACCAAAAATAAGTCAGTAAGACAAAAATAAACATACCAAAGCCAAATTAAAAGTGAATAAAAGTATAGGAATTATGGTTTTCAAAACTATTTTTAATAATTGTATTCTTCCCCTCTACCTGCATGTGATGTTATGAATGAGAAAGATGTAAAGGACACCCTCCATACACAGACACGCTCTCTCTCTCTCTCTCTCTCTCTCTCTCTCTCT
>LOEQ01001661.1:64415-82831 GCA_001685075.1 Bramus lutescens | reverse complement strand
ATTTGCATTTCTCTGATGACTAAGAATATTGAACATTTCCTTAAGTGTCTTTCATCCATTTTAATTCCTCTGTTGAGAGTTCTCTGTTTAGGTCTGTGCGCCATTTTTTTTAATTGGATTATGTGGTCTTTTGGAAATGTTTTTTAAAGAGACACTAATGCATACTAATAAATGTGTAAGTAACTGTAGAAACAGCCATGTGTCTGCCTAGGAAGAAATTAGGTACATTCAGTATCTTCCTTCCCACAGTAAGGCCTCACATCTGGGTGGGATTCAAGTTAGCTGCCGCGTTGTAGGGAGAGGCTATGTCTCAAGAGAACACTGTGTTTGCACTAAGCAGAAGAGATTGGCACATGCCCAAAGAGTAACTACCACTTGAAGATGCTTACAAGGACAGAAATGTCAGGCTATTTCCCAAGGAAGTCCCCCAAAGGTCCATCCTGGAGGAAGACTAGATCTCTGAAATATAGGGGCAGGCAAATCACACTCCAGAACAAGGAACTCTGAATCTCTGATGCTGGTGCAAAGGCAGAAGTGAATTTTCAGTGATAGCTGGTGTTTTCAGAGAAGACACATGACTGAAAGCAGTTCATCTTGTTTGGAGTTGGAAAGTTGACTTCAATTTCTATTGTTTACCATTTGTTAATGCATAAGGAGAAGAGAGAGCTGTAAGCCAATGAGTTTTCTGAGATTGCAGCTGCATTAAGCAAGAGGAGGGCCTGTGGTCAGAAGTGATGGATACACAGCATCTGGGATGGTGCAAGGGCAGCCAGCTGCAAAGCACTAATGCAATAGAAGGGTTTCTTGGTGCAGTAGGTTGTCTGTTTGTCTTCTTGTTTACTGCCCCTTTCCTGCAATACCACGCTTCAAAGGACTGCTCTCTACTTGCCCAAGGTGGTTTGTTTTTATTTTCTTTCCATGAGTGCTTTGAAACTCAGGTTCTTTAATCTATTATACATAACTAGGTTTTGTTTCGAAGCAGTGTAACAGAGATTACATGTGTTTTATGTCTAGACACTTCCTCAAGATAGTCAAACAGTTGAAAATCAATGGCGAGAGCACAAGTTCACAGTAACAATAAAACACTTCTGCGCTGTATCATCTCTTTATAGATACTGGAGCATCAAGTCTCAGGAGACAACTATAAGTTACACTCATTTTGAAAGGTGAAAAAATCAATGGCTGCAATATAAGTAACTTTACAGCTGTGTTTAAAATCACCTTTCATCTGAAAGTCTGAAAAAATGTATATACACACACACGTGTAAGTATGTATATATATATATATATATATCATTACAGTGCTAAAATAAATAAAATGTGATTTGAATTTGCTATTGAACTTGGTTTTTACTTCTCTTTTGTATTTCCATAATTATCTTTCAGAGAAGTTACCTATACACTCTTATCTCTATATACTTGTTAGTTTTTAGACTCTTAAAACTAACTTCTGGCTACTTTATTATATAACATAATCTATTCATTTAATACTTTGATATATAAATAACAAGTTATACCTGTTTATAGAATTATTCTATTTCAATTAGTGACTACACAAGAGCATTTTTAGCTCAATTCCATTAGTATCAAGAATTTATCTTAATGACACACTCTTTAGAGTGTTATCTCTAATAAATTCACTGGAAAGTTCTGGATTAATGCTGATCTCAGCATTCTTGTGATCTAAGCCCAAAATCTGTGCCCTGACTAAGCAAACTGTTAGAGTCTGAGTTTGTAAATAATCATGATTCATAGTTAAACCTCCTGATTAAGGAGACAGAATTGGAAAGGGGGGAATGGCGTAAAGTGGGAGAGTGAAGAAGCAAAATCATCTGCCCCAGAAAGGCTAGTGAACATATAAAAAATGACAGGAAAAGAGTTGCTGGTACCCTGGGTGAGTTGGCAGAGCGAACGGAGTTCACACAGAGCTTGCTGGTACCCTTGAGGAGTTGGCAGAGCCAATAGAGTCCGCACATGTCCACTAGATGATTGCTGGATCCTTTCTGCTGAAGGATCAGCCTAGCACAGTACAGGGAAAACAATTTCAGGAAGAGTGAGGAATATGGAATTCTCACCAATGTCACCTTAATCTGAGTAGAAATGCAAAAGTTGAACAAGAATAGGATGTCAGAAGAGCAATGATAGGTCTTGCAAAATCTATTTTGTAAGCTACTCCTGTAAGGGGAGAAATGAGAAGCAAACGTGACAAAAGAAAGACAGCTCTGATCTAGTGGAGGATACTCATATGTAAAGCTGGCTCCTGATTTTCTTTCCTTTAGAAAATATGAAAAAATAAAAAGCCTCAAACAGCATTGATGAAACCTTCTAACCATGTAACTCCATGTTTGTCATTGTTCCAGAATTTCAGAATGAAGCAAATGATTGCATTGCACATTAACCATGTCAAAGTTCATGAGTCAAAGACAAAATTTTCTTATCCCTGTTGTCCCTCATGGTGTTGTTCCATTATGGAACTGTTCCCCTTTGGCATTGCTCCCATAACTACTTGTTCCCCATCAGGAAAAACAGCTCACATGTCTGAAGGACTTTCCCATCACTTCTTTGCATCTCATCATGTCTGTCTCATCATCCTATTTTATCCACAGCTGTCATAAAACTTAAGATGTTAATTCAATAAAATCAATGCTGTTAAGTTTCCTGAAACAAAACTGCAAGTGAAAACATAAAGCAATACATAAAACCAAATAAATAAATACAGTAATACAACTACTGGAAAATAAATGGGAAACTCATTCTGAATAAGAGAAATCTATAAATAAAAGGTCAAATAAGAATAAACAAACGATTGTTAGCAATCAACATATAAAGAAGGAAGGCCTGGGGCTGTGATATGGTAAAGTCCTGACAGGTTCTGGTCTATGAGATGTCCTTGAGTTGGCGGGGTCCTGGTATATGTGAGATGATGAGGTTCTGACAGGGGCTGATCTGTGAGATGGTGGGGAACTAGCAGACTCTAGTCTGTGAAATGGTGAGATCCTGGCAGGTGCTGGTCTGTGATATGATGTATACCTGGCAGACCAACATGCTTTCCTTGGTCCTGGCATCCATGACAGTGTGAACAGAAGCTGCATCGAGTTCCTGGGTCAGAAAATGCCAGTAGAGCATAGAACATCTGTATGTATGAAAGAGTTTTTAACTAAACAAGAAGGAAGAAAGGTGCCATGAAAGCTGCCTGTGACTACCAAGTAGGAAGCAAAGGTGTCCTCAAGACCTCTGCCAAGGAGAAGGCAATAAGATTCCTGTGATAAAAAGAGAAAGCAAGAAAAGAGAATGATAAAAATGGGACAAAAAAACAACAGAGAAGAAGAAAAATGAAAGTAGAGAAAGAACTAAAGAAAGAAGATAAACATAAATCAAAGAAAATCAACCCGCAAATCACAGTCCCAGAGAACTTAGGCAACAATGAGGACCCTAAGAGAGACATACATAGATCGAATCTATATGGGAAGCAGAAAAAGACAAGATCTCCTGAGTAAATTGGGAGCATGGTGACCTTGGGGGAGGGTTGAAGGGAAGGGGAGAGTCAGGGGGGGGACCAGAGAAAAATGTAGAGCTCAATAACAGAAATAAAAACAACAAATTGAAATGCAACTATTAAACAGTGTGATTTCAAATAAGGCTTCCATAATAAAGTTGACTCCTTTGTATCACCAAAGCCTTCATGAATAAAGAAAGAGAGATTCTTCCCTCCTGCCCAATGTTGGCTTAATTATTTTAGTTATATAATTCTGTCAAAGCTACAAGGGTCAGATATATCTGAAGTCTTATAAATTGTTCCTAAGAATTATTAGTGCTTTAGACTTCCTAATGATTTTAGCAAGAAAGTATAAAATGGGGAACTAAATTTGAAAAAAAATAATTATTTTCATTAAGGGAAAAATAAAGAAGATTATTAGAAAGCTAAGTTTAACATCACCTCAAAGTAGTTATTCCAAACATGTCAGGTTCTTCACTAGCAGAATGCTTCTCTAACATGACAAGGCCCTGAGTTAGATGGTGGAGGGTAACAGAAATAATACAAATAATAAAATGGCAAATATAACATATTCAAAGCAAAAGAGACATATTTTCATCGATGCTAAAAACCCAAGTCCTTGGAAATTTAGCACTTCTGGTTAAAGGACTTTAAGAAAATCAAGAAATTTTATTATTAATACTGATATCTCATAGAATTAAAACATACTAAAGTAATTTTAATAAAAGAGGAACAAGAAAGAGATATCCTACTGTATTAATTTCTGTTTACTACTCCACTATACGTATGTGTCTGTGGGTACTATGGGAACATGTCAGCAAGTATGTAGAATAAACCTTAATATTCTAGGTTTGAGCTAGAGCACTTCAAATATCCCTATATATTATCCAAGGGGGGACACACTCTCTCTCTCTCTCTCTCTCTCTCTCTNATATATATATATGGGTGTATCTATGTATATGTAAATATATATATATGTTTCTATGTGTATGTCTGAAAAAGACTTAAAAAGATAAATTTGGTGAAATATTTAGTAAAGAATTAAAATACCAATTTTCATATGACATGATAGGAAAATTTGGAATGCTAAGAGCATCATCCATTAAACTAGTAATTAAATACTAATAACGTAATAATGAAAAACAATGAAACAATTCAGTAAGACCCATAAAACTAACATAAAAAAATCAATAACTTCCTTTTACACAGACAATAACCAGCTAGAGAACAAAATAGACAAAATCTCATTTGCAAGAGCAAGAAAAGAAAACCTTACTAACAATCTAAAAGCAATAAGGAAAAGCTTTATAAGAAAAGCCATAAGTAATTGTGAAAGTTATTGAAGGCTTTTAGATGTGAGATATCATCAACTCATGAATTGCATGGTCCAAAGCTGTAATGTATCAAATCTCCTGGGGTAATCAATAAAACCAGGTAATCTAAAAAAAAAAAAGAGTCGGGAAACTCGCAAATATAGTTACACTATATTTCCTCACTTACACTGAGACCGGAACCCACATAACATAAGTTAATCATCAAATGTAGCCAGGACACTCTTAAAAGAAAAAGGATATCAGAGGGCACGCCTACTTTCAGACTTCCATGCTTATTTTAAATTTCTTCATTATAACCACAGCATGCTGACACATGTAAACAGAGGAACAGAACAGAAGGCTCAGAGGTAAATCCAAAACAGATGGGTAATTAATAAACAAGAAGAGTAGCATCTGAAATCAGTGGAGCAAAATAGACTGAAATGAAAGATAGCGAGACAAATCAGTAGCCATATGTAAAATGACAAATTAGACCCATACTTCAAAACTCATGCAAGAATAAACTCAAATGGATTAGACCGTACAGATGAAAAAGAAACTGTATAAAAAATGCAAAAAAATCCACAAACAGGAATTCATTTCTATAAGTGAAGACGAAAGACCATGAGAGATCCTGACCCTCAAATCTCTTTAATGCTAAGGGGAAATAGAAGAAAAAGTATGCCTATCTGTACAAAGACATTAACCAAAAATATAATCCATAACTTAATGAGGTTAGTCATTAATTAGTGAGGGAGTGAGAATAATTAGACAGATAGAATGAGAAAGGAGGAAATAGCACCAAGCAGAAACGGGTATTGGAGTGTGTATGCACATGCACTACACACATCAAATAGCCCCTTTGTTAGCATGTATTAATTGTACTAAGTAATGTTTCAATGCTACATGTGTATTAGAACATATTAAGATCCTATTAACCACAATATTTTTTTGTTCTCTTTCCTCTTGTCCCTAATCACATACCTAATTGCCTCATTTGCTTTCATGGTATTTCTCCCTCTTTCTAAATACCACATGAGAAAATGATACTTATATTTCTGAAAATGACTTTACTCACATGTGGTCTTCAACTCCATTGACATTTATGAAAACAACACAATTTTCTTTTAGTGTCTTATAAAATATCTATTGTGCAAATACATTGCATTTGCTTTTTGCCACTAATTGTTATTTTTGTATAACCTGCTTGCTAATTTACAGTGGCTGGACTATTTATTATACATTCCTACCAACACTCCAATATTTCCTAAACTTGAACAATACTAAGGGAACAATGTCATATCAGGAGTAAGCAATGAACCTAGAACACAAATCTTAGATTGCTACTAGGATTTGTCATAAAAGAAAGCCAATCTCCTTTTCAGAAGAATTGACTACATATACATAGTGTATTTATTTTCAGTAGCAAGATGTTGATAAGCTTAGGGAATAAGATAAATAGAAATATGAATATAGACCATATAATCAAGAAATTGTTCTTGAATTCATTTTTATATAAATAAGAGTAGAAGCTGTTGCTAATGAGACCATTCTAATCAATACAAAAATATTATGGTTGAATTATATTAACATTTGAGAAATAGCACAGGAATAAATCATTCAGGCAAGAAATATGAACAGAATTAATGCACATATTTGTATAATCTAAATATACTTTTCAGGAGATACATACTGATACAAAACAGTAACCACATTAATCAGTGAAGCAGACAAATTCTTTCCTAGTTATTTCTTTATGAGATGAGAATTGTAAATATCATCATCATTGCCTGCCATGGGATCACTGAAGGATACTATAAATAATAGTTTAGCAAGTTTAGATAATGTTCTTTTGATTATGGCATGCTTCACACACACACACACACACACACACACACCTATGCCTATTTAACATCACCAGTAGCAAGATGCATTTACCTTTGGGTTGCTCAAGTGTGCATGTTTTTTTTTTAATTACCTATTCCTGTTTTAGATGCATTGGTGTTTTGCTTGCATGTATGTTCTTGTGAGGGTCTCAATCTCCTGCACCTGGATTTACAGAGAGTTGTGAGATGCCAGGTGGGTGATGATAATTGAACCTGGGTTCTCTAGAAGAGCAGCTAGTGCTCTTAACTGCTGAGCCATCATCTTTCCAGCCCCAGTGTGCTTGTTTCTATGACACATATCTGTATTGTGCAGAGGGCAGCAGCATCTAGATTTCTTTCAGGGAATTTCTCTACATCTGCTGCTTTCTGGAATCCTAACATGGGCAGAGCTCCAAAAATCTCTTCCAGGTGACTTTGAAGCAATCCTTACCTTATGTAACATCTGGCAGTCTTGGAATTCCAGAATGTGTTTCCCAGAGTTTTCCATCAATGCATATATAAGCAAAATTCTGCAATGCAATGTAAGTGTTGACCAGGTCAGAGTCTCAGCCATGAAGAAGACCCTTTCCCAGGTTCCTTCCTTGCTGAATGCTCTGTATCATTTCTAAACTCAGAGCCACATGTGTTTTTCCATAAAGGATATGTAAAAATGTATGTGTATATATATATCCATGTATATGTGTATATATGTGTATATGTGTATACCAAAGCTAGAGCTTATTTTTATAAATTAGGTACAGTAAAGATATTAGCAATAACATATATAAAGGTGACCTTTCAGGGGTCTTGGTCTATCAAACCACACTAGCCTGGTATGAAGCCACAGGTTTCCATCCTCTGTGGAAACAAAAGAAAGACCTCTTCTCTAAAGCAACAACATATCCTTAGACTCAAATTTTGAAGTTAAGAAACCTTTAGAATATCTATGCTGATTCAGTTTAGCAGCACATGCAATGAAGTGTCTCTCTGTACTTAGCTTCTTAACAGTCAAAAATTCAAAGAAAACACAATAATCGTATACATAATCAAGACTCTTGGTTAATTTTCCATCTTTATGTGGCTTATTTTCTTTATTTCTTTACTGTCTATACTCTCTCTTTAAAGACTTTGTATCATTTTTTGTAAACTATTTACTTCTTTTCATAACTCTGTATACTCTCTTTTTCTTGTCTCTCCTAAGCCTACATACATTTTTAAAACACACTGTGTCTCATTTAGAGGTCTATTTCATCTGAATTTGTCTCTATTGTGTATCTTAATTCTTTACTGTTCATGAGCACTTCTTAAAATGCTAAGTGCTTCTTAAAATCTTAAGATGTGACTTTCCTAGGGTATTATTGTACTGCCTGCTTGCTCTGCATAGTCCAACATGGTGGAAGTCCATTAGTGCCTGAGACTGCTGGGTGAGAGCCATTCTCACCAACCCAACTCTGATGACCAGTTGTCCCATGCTGCCACCAAGTAACTAGCAGTACGCTATCCACAAACCCCATTTAAATGCTTGATAGCTGAACCTCTCAAAAGAGCCAGAGCTGTTTATGCTGGTGAACCAGGAAGCCGCCAGTTTTTAAAGAAGCTGTGCAATTTTACTGTGCCTAGTGGTACCTTATTTGCCATAAGCCCATCCATCTAGAAAAAAGAATTTGTGACTACCAAGAAACTGTGCTAAACTCTGTTCTTTTGAGTCTAGAATTCCTTTCCAAGCCCTCTTAGGTTTTAAATGGATTTTTGTTTGCCATATTGGTGCCAATTGTGGTGAGGAGCCCACTTGTTGGTTCCTGGCCACTTAGCCCTGAAATAATCTCTCAGATCCCACATCAACTCATAGATCAATACTGTATCCAGTAGTCATCAGAGAGGCTTCCGCTTGCAACAGATGAGAGCATACCCACAGCCAGTCATTCTCAAGAGAGAGATTCTAAGTTGGGGTTCTCCCTTGGGTGCATTACTTCAGGGATTGGGAAACCCAGCAGAAGAGGGAGAGAAAGACTGTAGGAGTCAGCAGGAATGGAAAACACTAGGAGAACTGGTGCACCAGATAAAATAAGAAGAACTCACAGAGACTGAAAGAGCAAACATGGGACCTGCACTCGTCTCCACCAGGCCTTCTGTATATATGTTACGACTGTTGGGTTGGTGTCATTGTGGGACTCCTAACAGTAAGAGCAGGTGTGTCTGACTTTTTTGACTGCTATCAGAACTTTTTGTCCTGTTGGGTCATTTGTCCAGCCCCAATATGAGGCCTTCTACTTTGTCTTATTATATCTCACATTGTCCTGTTTGGCTGTTCACTCTTGGAGGTCTGCTCTTTTCTGAAGAGGAACCTGACAAGATATGGATCTGGAGAAGAGGTACAGTAGGGAGGAGTTAGAAAGCATAAAGGGAGGGGCAACTGTGGTTGAGGTATATTTTATGAGAGAAGAATCTATTTTTAATAAAAGAAGTCCTCTAATTATAATACATATATTGAACACTTTAAAGTTATCACACACACATAAGAAAATATAAAATACCACTATTTTGGGGTCTGTGTTACTTCACTCAGGACAAATCTCATGATTATATTTTTCTTAAAAGTTGAATAATATTCCTTTATATAAATGTACCAAATTTCATTATCCGCTCATTAATTCAAGGAATTAAAGCCTTTTTCAAATAACTGGCTATAATTAATAGCATCACAATATACATATATGAACAAATATCTCTGAAGCAGGATGTGAAACACTTGGGATGTATGCTCATGTCTGATCTCTTAATTACTTTTTTATTACTGTGAAAAGATATGAACAGGAAAACTTAGAAAGTAAGGTATTTAATTGGGGTTTACTTACAGTTTTAGAAGGTGAGCCCATGACCATCATGACAGGAACAATGGAAGCAGGCAGGAAGGCAGGCATGGTACTAGAGCAGGTTGTCAAAACTTCTATCTTATATACAAATTGGAGAGAAAGTGATAGAGAGAAAAGTAGACAGGTCGTTCTCATTCAAACCACCACAAGCATTATATTTGGATCTTAGGGTAGATGAATTCCCATCTTCCTGAAGGGCTGTCAGTAGCTGTATGAGTTTGCACTCACATAGCAATGAATGATTATTTTTCTTCCCCAATATACCTGCTAAAATAGACTCTCATTGGTTTTATTGATCTTGGCCATTCTGATCAGGGTAAGATGAAACCTAAAAGAAATTTTGATTTACATTCTCCTGATATTCAAGATGCTATACACCTTTTTAAGTGTGTTTTAGACATTTGTACATCACCATTTGAGAACTCTGCCTCATTCTGCACCCCAATTTTTAAATTAGGTTATCCACTTTTGTGATGTTCAGTTCATTTTAATTCTTTATATATTCTAGGAATTAACCATTTATCAGATGTATAATTAGTAAAGATCTTTTTCTATTCTGAAAGCTTATGCTTTGTCCAAATGATGGTGGCCTTTGCTGTAGAGAAGCTTTTGAGCTTTATGAAGTCCCAGTTATAAATTGTTGGTTGTAGTGCCTGTACTATTGTGGTTCTATACAGAAAACCTTTTCCTGTGCAAGGTGTTCAACATTATCTCCAATTTTCTCTTCTGTCAGATTCAGAGTATCTAGTCTTTTGTTAATGTCCTTGATTTGTTTGAAGTTGAGTTTTGTACAGGATGATACATATGAATCTATTTCCATTTTCTATGGCAGTTACCCAATTTGATGAGTAGCATTTTTTTCAATTTGATTGCCTATTTTTATTGCAAAACCATGGTATCTTTATTTGTATGGTTTTGCAATGCAGCCTGAAATCTGAGGTAATACCTCTCACAGTTTGCTTGTTTATTTATTATTACTTTGTTTCATTTATATCCTGATTGAAGTTTTCCCTCCCTCCTCTCCTTCTATTCTCTCCCTTATCTCCTCTCCACCCCGGCCAGTCTATCCTTCCCCTGTTTCTGTTCAGAAAGGGGCAGGCCTCCCATGGATATCAACAAAACATGGCATATCAAGTTGCAGTAGGTCTAAACTCCTCCCTTGTCTAAAGGTTGGACAAGACAAGTATAAGAATAGGTTCCCAAAAGTTAGTCAAAGCACTGGAGACAGCCCCTACTCCTACTGTTAGGAGTCCTGCACGGAAACCAAGCTAAACAACTCTCACATATATGCAAAGGGTCTAGGTTGATCCCAATGTAGATTCCATGGTAGGCTTCTGTGGGAATTCTTGTGTTGTCCTTGACCCGTCTGGTTCAATCAATCCCCATACCTCTCTTGAGTAGGATTCCCTGAGCTCAGCCTAAATTTTGGCTACGGGTCTCTGCTAGGACTCCTAGCAGTAGTCAATATGTGATCTGAACTGGCCATCTCCTGTGATCAGGCAAGACCCAGCCACCCAATATTTGACCTTCTCTGTCTAAAGGATGTGTAAAATAGATTGGGGCTTAAGGGTGGCACAGAGGTTGTAGGACTGACACATATAATTTATTATCCAAATTTTATATTAACAAGCTATATCCCTGGGGAATGGACAGTCTTATATATCACATGTCCACTCCCCTTGGTTTAGGAAAAATTATACTATGAAAAAATGAAACCAAATTTATTCCCTGGCAATGTGGAAGCACACCTGAGTATTCCCAAATTATAGTAAGCCTGTCAATTGTTTCCATACATGTCCCATCACTCTTTTTAGCTGATGCTATAGAGCTGTACCTAGGGTTGAAATATAAGTGACATATCTTAGCAGATAAACTTTTGTCTTCTTAACCAGTTGTTCTATGCTTTCATGATGCAAAATAATAATCAGCAACATGATATTTATATGACTATTACTAGTCATTTTCTGAATGTTGTCACTTGGGTATCATGGTTATAGTTAAAGATGAATATGCTAAAATTACTTAGCTTATATTCTTGACCTGTCATTAAGTAGTTGTATGACTATAAGGAGCATGGATAACCACTCAGGTTCTGTTAGTTCTTCTAAAAGTAGAGAAAACAGAGATATGCTAACACGTTTTGTGGTCATTGGTAAGAGCATACGACAATTATAAAATGTGGACTTTTTGTATTTATTATTCTAATAAAATGGGAGGAATACAGACTAAATTGTTCAAGTGAGAGTTGATTATTACCCTGAACACCTTCCTTGTCATACTTCATATCTAATTAGTTGTCAAGATCTATTAATTTTACCCTTGTGATGGAGACTGCTGGCTGTTCAAGAAAACTGATTACTCTACATTTGGAACACCTGGCTAGACTCTGTTCCCAGGGTAATTTTATATTTAGTAAGGTTCTAAGAAAGAGCTCTAATAAGAGTAATGTAAATAAATGTTTTGCTATATGTTATTTGCTATATAAAAAAGAGTTGAAGATTTTTTTGTCCTTTATGTTTTGAGTCTCAAAGAAAACACTTACCATATGCATTGAAGACAACAGAGCTTGCTTGACTCTGGAACTGTGACAGACTATGGAGAGGATCATACTGCCCTACTTCCCTTTGTCCAAACCAATTACTTCAGACCTATTTCAGGATTTTTAGACTATTAATTTGAGCGATAACTAGACTAATATTATCTCTGGAACATCAAATATAGTAGTCACTATTGTTATAGTCATTTTTCTAATTAAAACTTTAATAAGGAATTCTTTGGTACCTACAGGATACTACTTACATGATATATGGTTTTGTTTCATGAATTGTGTACCTCCATATAATTCTCTACATTGCTCTTAAATAATTTTCTATTTTTAAAAGATTTGCTATATATATAGCAAATCTTTTAAAAATAGAATATATATATATATANGAGAGAGAGAGATGGGGGGAGAGTGACATGACATGAAAATGGATGATGAATGGAATGCCTGCAGAGTCTAGAAGAGTATGTCAGGTTAATTTTTATGTTTAAGGCTCTTGTTAAAGCTTATAAAATTTTATAAAATATTTGGAAAGAGAATTCCAATGTTCAGTTGTTGCATAAGCGCACATGAAAGTGTTTAACAGGCAGTAAGAGGTCACTGAAGTTATGGTCAAAGAAAGCCTGGTACTGTTCTAGTGGGTTTCAACTCCACATACAAAAGAAAGACCTGAAAGATCAGGAAATATGTGGCAGACCAGGCTTTCTTCAGATGTCTATAAACTCACAAGTGAGATCCAGGAGACCCCAGGAAGCTGGAGATACCAGGAATATGGAAGGTCAGCTTAAAAAACTGCAGACAGCAACAAAAGAGATATCCATGATTTAATGTTCACTCTACTGGGTTTTACTCTTATTTTGGTCCTATTACACTTTGCTATACTTTCTTTTGGAATCAGAATATGCGCTCTTTACCATTACATTTTGGAAATACATACATACATACATACACACACACATTCATTTTGCAGTTGAGAGCTTGCCTTGAGTCTAAAAGGAAACTTGGACTATTTAGTACTATTTAGTACTACTGAAACTTTTAATATCTCAGTACTCCTAGAAATAGACTAATGCCTTTTGCCTTATAAGATGGACATGAATCTTCACAGGCAAAAGTTGAAATGATATAACTTAAGGAATTATATGCAGATATCAAGCTGACAAAGGTTGGCTTGTATATGCTAATTTTAATTGTCAATTTTGTTCAGCTGAATATTTTAAAAAATAACTCTGGAAAAGTTTATGAGGAGATTAATAGAGAAGATTAAGTACAGGTGGAATTTCTGTGTAGAATATAGGTAGTACAATACTATATAATGTAATTTGTCAATGAAAAACAATGTATTGTCATGGTCTGGTGTCAGCCCAGATCATAAATTATTTCTCTGGACTGGTGTGGAGGCGCAGGAATAATTGAGACAACTCACATGGCTTTATCGGGAGGGAGATTCAATGACCCCTCATGAAATCCTGAGTTCACATCCTGAAAATTCCTCTGTGTTTATTCTCCAAACAGCCCATATACCAAAACATAAGCTGAGGGGGACATTCATAAGCATTCTCTTTCCTAGTAACCAGGTGAGTGGCTTTTAGTCATCCACATCTACCTATGCCTGCTCTGTCACAACTTCCTGGTCTCTATGTTGCTCTGTCAAGCAGGTCAGAATTAGCAACTCTAAATTACAAAAAAGGAGCATAACAACATCCTGACCCTTTGTTAGGGTAGTGACAGCCTGTTTGGAAGGCTACATGACCAACCACCTCAGGTACTAACTATGGCCTGAGAGCTTGGCTGTCATATCATGAAGAAGTATGGGCCTACAGGGCATAGAAGAACAAGCAAGGGCAATCAGGCATCTCTTCTTTCTGGCTCCCATTTCCACTAGTATGGACTCAAATTTCAGAAACAAATTAACCTAATAAAATCATTCTCATTTAATCTGGTTTTCAGAGATTATTTGATTACAGAAACAAAAAAATCTGATTCATACAATATTTCCTGGAGATTAGCACCCAAAGTAAGAATAGTAACACATTCTTTATATTCACCCCTAATTTTCCACTACAAGAAATTAATATACTGGAGATAAGCTGTGATTTTTGGTATAATATTTGTGTCACTCCAAAATTCACCTTTTGAGTAGTTATTTGACTATTTTTATATAATGTGTTTTGATCATATCGATCTTCTATATCTATATCTACCTTCCTAACTTTTGACCTTCTTTTTATTTTTTAGATAAAATATATTAAGTTCAGTTTGACTGTAACATATTCTAGAATATGTAGCTTCCTCTGAGATGTGGTAGTCTTACCTGGGATTATGTTCCTAAATTGAACTGAGTTTCCATTTCCCAGAAGCTATCAAATGTCAGTAACTCCTTGGCTGTGGCTAAGACATTCAAAACTGATTTTGCTACTTCCTCATATCTCCCTACTGGCATTTTTCTTGGCTTGACCTTGCATAGGTTGTACACAGGTCACAAAATCCACTGTGAATTGATAAGGCTGCTGTACTATACAAGGAAGACACTATTTCCTTGTAGCTACCCATCACCTCAGGCTATTACAGTCTTTTGATGCTTCTTCAAAAATGATTCTTCAGCCAATGAAAGAAAGAGTGTGATACCGTTGTAATGCTTAGGACTGAGCATTCCACAGCCTATTATTCCCTGCTACTTGGCCAATTGTTGGTCTCTGTATCAGTCACCATCTACTGCTGAAGGATGCAAAATACATACTCAATTGATACAATGTGCTTTTCAAAAAGAGACTCTTCAGTGTGACAAAGAGAAAAGATAGGAGCCTGTGAATCAGAAAGTAGAGCTATCACCAGATGACAACACTAATGGTTTCTTGATTTTTACTCTCCAGTCTCTAAAGCAGTGATGTATTTCTGTTTCTTGTTCCAGTTAAATTTATAGTTTTGTTGAAGTAGCCTGTATAGACTGAAATAAAGAAGATTGTGACTAAGCCAAGAGTGTTGTAGGAGTGGGCCGCTTGTTGGTTCCTGATGACTTAGACTAGCTTAGACTAGAAATAATCACACAGGAACTGTATTAATTAAATCACTGCTTGGCCCATTAGCTCTAGCTTCTTATTGGCTAACTCTTAAATATTAATTTAACCCACTTCTATTAATCTGTGTATTACCACGTGGCTTGGCTTACCAGCAAGATTCCAACCGGCCTTCTGTTTCCAGTGGGGTTGCATGGTGTCTCTTTCTCTCCATCTTCCTGTTTCTTTACATTTAAAGGGGGATATGCTATAGTGATTTGCATTGGTATGGATCTTGGTTTATTGATACAAATTTAATGTCAGTTTTGTTTTGCTATGTATATGTATTTCTGGTCTTGATTAAGGTATTGTGATTGTGCACCTCATTTTAAAATGTAATATATAATTAAGAAATATAGGTTAATGAATAGTCACATATAATGGTCAAGCTTGTGATCATGATAGTTAGGTTTTCTAGATGCACAAAGATATATTTCAGATAGGTAGGGATTCTCCAAATCTTTCAAAAACCTTCAGAATATGGCATTTAAAATGTATTAAGAACTTAGGACTTTTCATGACAGGGAGACACATCTGTTCTCGGTAGCACCAAACTACTTCAAGAGGATGATGGGCATTGAAGAGGCTCCTTGTGGCATCATTAGCCATTTGGGCAAGAAACTGCTCTTGCCTGAACTGCTTGATGAACTGGACATGCAGGACAGCAGAGAAATGACTGCTGAACTTGCCTAAAGTTAAGACCATCCTTCGGGGTTCCTGCTTCATGAAAGAGTCTGCTAGACATTCTGCAGGATACAGAAGAAAGCGACTGACAAACTGCCAATATAGGCAGAACAGTCTTTGAAATTTTCTGCTTCATGGAAAAGTTTGCTGGATACTATGGGCCTGTAGACTGAAGATTGATGCCCCAATGGTACGAAAAACTTTGAATGACTGTCCAGGCAGCAAGATGTCTCTGTCAATTCTAGAGTTTTGGAAGTTGCTTATAAAGCACTTCCTGTTTCCTTAGGTGATATCATTCCCTTCTGGAGTCTTTGATGGTGTTGAAGAATAGAGATAGTTTGCCTTAGTTATGATAAATCTATTTCATCTATATTTATAACATTGACATTAAGAATGAACTATGGAGTTTTGTTATATGTAAATTTACCATGTTAAAATTAAAACCTTTTTTATTTCAACAGAAAAGAGGAGGTGATATGAGATTTCCCTCTGTATGCTGTGATTACCATTAATGAATAAAGAACTGCTTTGAGCCTATAGCAGAGCAAGGAGGGGCAGAACAGGGCTAGGCAGAGAGGACTGGAATGAAAGCTGGGAGAAAAAAAGGGCACAGTTAGATAGAAGTCATGAGGCCCCATCAGAGACTGATGCTGGAATTTTAGCCGGTAAGCCAAGCCATGTGTCAATACACAGATTAATACAAATTGGTTAAATTAATATGTAAGAATTAGCCAATAAGAAGCTAAAGCTAATGGGTCAAGCAGTAATTTAATTAATACAGTTTCTGAGTGGTTATTTCGGGGCTGAGCATCCAGGAACCAACAAGTGGCCTCCATTCAACAGGAGACACTTCCTAAATATAACCCCAGTAGCACAAACACTGACAGCAACAATTAATAAATAGGACTTACCTCCTGAAACTGAGAAACTTCTGTAAAACAAAGACATGATCAATAAGAAAAAATGGCACCCTATAGAATGAGTAAGATCTTCACCAACACCATATCAGACAAAGGACTGATTTCCAAAATATACAAAGAATTCAAGAAGCTTAATATCAAAAGAACAAATAATCCAATAAAAATTTTGGTACAGACCTAAGCAGAGAACTCTCAACAGGTGAATCTCAAGTGGCAGTCTGGCATTTCTTAGGCAGATGAGCCTCAGTGAGACTCCCTGTTTTGGTTGAGCACCTCAGAGCTACAGCCAAAATTTATGCTCCAAAAGTGTGTAGCTGCATTGGTAGGATTAAAAATACATTCTTAAACACATTAAAAATGTGTTCTTAGATAATAAAATAACTCTTACAATACTTACATTGCTCCTTTTCTCTTGTTGGGAAGATAAAGTCCTAAAAACTCTTCAATTATTTTAATTATGATGTTATATCTAGTAGAAACAGTGCATTAAAATAAACAAATTATTCTTGAAATTGGCATAGTGTACATAGATAACACCTATTACTATTGAATTTGGGTAAAATAAGGGTAAAAATAAATCTGTAACACTTCTATAAAAATCCTTCAAAGTTTAAAGTATCTCATTGCATTGTTTGTCAACTTCTTACTAAGACTTTCCCTCTGATCATCTTTCCATTGAATTGGGACCTTGATTACCTTCAGTTTTGTGTTTATAGATGGTAAGTAGGTACATGTCAGTGTTCACATGTATGAGGTCATAAATACATGGACAGGTGCTTGTTTGTGGTGTATGTGTGTCTGTGTATGTGGGGGGGGGAGGTGGGTGTGGGTGTGTGTCTGTGTGTAGCTCCCAGGAAGAAGTCTGGAACCTAAATCACTCTTCTCCTCATCTTTTTGAAACAAAATGTCTCAGTCAATCTCGGAGTTCATCAAGGCAGCTAGTTGTGCTGTTCTGCTTGTTTCAGGGATGTCCTGACTCCCACTTCAGAGGCTGTGATTTCAGCTGTTTAACACTCTAACGCAGACTGATGTGGGTTCTGCGAATCCAAACTTTGGTCTTCTTGCTTGCACAGTACATGCCTGTAAACAGGGAACCAACCATGCCTCCAGCCTTGGATTGCATTTTTAAGTATTTCTTCATTATGGTACGAACTGTCATGAGTTTTAACATTTGGTGTGATTTTAATTTTCATTCTGTAATTAATGCCCAAACACAGGAATGATTTTTCTCAATTTATAAGTATTAATCTTCAATAATTCTTAGGCACGAAGCTAGAAAGTAAAATTAGAAATATTCTGAAATAGTACTGCAGTGTTTCAGTGAAACTCTGCTTCCTAAATTACATGTCATGCATAAGTAATATCCAGGGTATGAAAGGTTGCTGGGCAAAATAAAGGTTGCTGTTCTTCCACCAGAAAAGAAGCCTCCATGTCTCAATCCTGCACCCTCCAGGAGGGAGGGTGAAATGAAAGGCCTCAAAACGTAACTGAAACTCTTGAAGCAACAAGGCACAAAAGTTAACAAGAAAAACAGCCAAAGATTTTGTACAGGAGGGGGTTTAAATATTTCAAACTGGAAACAAGCCAAGTCAGATTAAAATGAGTATGTATTTTTTCATCCCCAGAGATGCTCTGAGGGGTGCCCTCTGGCAGACTGGCCAGTA
>LOEQ01001661.1:50145-64121 GCA_001685075.1 Bramus lutescens | reverse complement strand
TGGAAGAACAGCAACCTTTATTTTGCCCAGCAAACTTTTATACCTCTACTCCTTCTGTGGAGACCCACCGGCCAGAAAGAACACAAACATCCTTGTCAATTATAGACCACATGGAAGTTCTGCTGTCAGTCAGGGGAAGTGAGGGCAGCTGGATCACAACACAAGAAGAGTGTAAGGTTATTGCCAACAGAAACAGCTCCTTCTCTGACAGCTAAGAAACATTCGTACTCATTTAAAGCCAGTGGAAAGTAGGTGACAACTTAGAAGTCACAAGGTAGGATACAAGGTTGAAAAAAGCCTGGAAATCGACAACCACATAATTACCACAATTCATTCTATGATAGTAATTTTCATGGTACAAAGTAGATGTGCTTTTCTTATTTGAAGTTTAGCTGTTTTACTAGATTTTTAAAAAGTTACTTAAAATCTTCATAAATTTGATGAACATTTCATCTTTCCCCCTCATTATATAACTTTAAAATAATATTGAAAAACAATAGCAATGGAATAACTATAAAATAGTATTGAGAAACAATTGGAACGAAATAACTGCATATTAAATTAATGGAATAAGTACATGTGAGATCAAATAATGTTGATTTGTTCTTCACTGGATAATGAATTTCAGGTATTTTCTTTTTCTGTTAAGCTCTTTCTAAGAAACTAATATTATTGTAATGTCAAAACACCCAAGTTAGTGGATGTGGAAGAGAGGGGTAAAAATAAAAATAAAGTAAATAAGACAGTAACTGCCTGGCAGTGGTGGTGATTGCCTTCCCAACACTCAGGAGGCAGAGGCAGGCAGATATCTGTGAGTTCGAGGCCAGCCTGGTGTACAGAGTGAGCACTAGGACTGACTCCAAAACTGCAAAGAAACCCTATCTCAAAAAAAACCCAAAAAAAATAAAAAATAAAAAAGACAAAAACCAAAAGCAAAACAAAACAAAAATAAAATATTCCAAACTACAGGCCAATATCTCTGATGAACATAATTAAAAAAATATTATCTATAAAATATCTACAAAACAAATATAGGAAAATGATAAATAGATCATCTACCATAATCAAACTGACTTTATCCTGGAAATGTAGGGATGGGTTCAACTTACGTAAGTCGTCAAATGTAATAAATCATATAAATAGAGTTAAATACAAAGATTGCATATTCTTCTTAATAGGTACAGAAAAGACTTTTGGGAAAATCCAACATGTCTTCATGATAAAAATCCTTGAAAAAGTATGACTATAAGGAACCATACCTCAAAATAATAAGGTTACATATGACAAATACACAGTCAGCATCATCCTAAATGGAGAAAATCAAGGTAATCCCAATAAAGTCAATAACGTGTCAGCACTGTTCCTCATCCCTTTAATTTAAGTATAGTCCTTAACCTACAACAATAAAAAAGAAAAGAAAATTAAGAAGTACAAATAGAAAATGAATTCAAATTATTCCTACTTAATGGTATTGCACACAAGTGCTCCCCAAAATTCCACCAGTAAACTTCTATAAATGACCTACAATATTTTGACGGAGTCTCCTAGTATATTTGACTTTCATCAGTTTAGCCTGTCTATCTGGTCAACCAGCTCTATGGATTCTCATGCCCCTACTTCCACACTTTGGGGATTACATTTGCATACTTCATGATTTTTTTTATTTGTGCTGGGGCTTTGAACTCAGGGCATTATTCTTGTGTAGCAAGTACTTTAATTTGAGATATCTCTCTAGTCCTCAAAGATTAATCTTATACAATATCAGTATAACCACTAATTAATTGAATTGCATGTAATATTTATGAGTTTGAAAAAGTTCCTTCCCTAATTGATAATAAAAAAAGGTTTAGTTGTAAAAACTCCTAGATATATCATTCTTGGCAATCTCTAGAATCTGAAAAAAATATAAAAATATTGGACAGGAAAGTCTCCTAAGATATGCTGTGTCTTCATTTTTAAAGAATATTGAAACTATACTTATCTGCTTGTCAGATACTAATGAAACTCAGATAGCCATATACACAGAAATTTCTTATTCTTTCAAACTCAGAGACTGCATGAATCACCTGACTTGCAATGCAAAAGAGATTTGCTAATGAGCAAGCTTGAAATAAACTAGATAAAATATATTGTCTTTTTTGAAATATTTAAATTATTATAACTATTTTGAGTAGATATTTTTAGTTGCTTCAGTTTTATATTATCTAAAAAGTAAAATAAACAATGTTACAAAATTTAGGCAGTATTCAGGAACAATAACCCATGCTGTCTAAAATTTCCAACATAAATTACTATTGCTTTTAAAAACAGAATTTCCTGAGCTTCATAGTATGTAAAAATTTGATTTCACTCCTTAGATATATAGAGAGTTTTCTTGTTACTTGGTAGGCTGATTTTCCTTAAGTTCTTGAGTATAATGCTTATCTTTTTCTTGTTAGGAAAATAAAAAATAAATATTATGAAAACACAAAGAACTGACTAACTTCCAGTTGTTTGAGAAGCTTGTGAAAGCTGTGAAACACAGTGGCTTTCTGCCTATGTGGCCTTTTCTAGTGTTGGTCCATATTGTTTAAGTTTTTGATCTCTGATAGAAAAATGGCTCTCTGCGTGTTTGTAAACCCCTGATTAATAACTATTTCTTATTCTTGTTTCAGGGATATTAATAGTCGTCATTATAATTTATCATTTATTTTCTATATACTATTGGATAGTTGTAGGAAATATATCATCCACTTTGGTAGATGGTGAGTGAAGTTGAAAAGTTAAAATCATCCTGAAATGAATATGAAAACTCATTTGTATAAAATGCATTACAAGATGAAAACATGAATGGTCTTATACATTATATGATAAAGATTAACAAATAAATTAAGGAGATTAGGTCCACAAGAGCCACAGAGGGAGACCATTTTCGGCAGTAGGGTTCAGCACTCAGATTTATCCACACCCTTCCATGATTTTCCCTGAAAAAGTAAAATCAAGGGCCTGGAAGCCAGAAAATGGAGAATTGTTTGGCAACTGTCTTCTAGCTAGGTTCTGCTAATGGGCAGACCTGGTGTGAATACAAAAAGTTTGAAAACAATAATGCTGTCTTTTATTGCTTCCGGGGTGCTTAGCAGCAGTCATGTGTAATGTGGGTTTCTGGGTCAGTTTCAAGCAACTGTGATAACAGTCCTAGCAACCGCAGAAATATGGTATTCATGGACTCTTGTTCTGACTGAGGCTATTGTGGACACACTGATGGTTTTTGCATAAGATGCAGGTGTAACCATGTTCCCCAGAGAGCCACAAGTGGATAGAGAACTGTCTACTTGAGTTTAACCTTGTAACTTTGAAATGTTGGTTAAAATAATTCACATATTTTGTACTTAAGTGATCACAAAAGAAAGTTTATATGATTGAAACAGTACCATAAAGCTAATGCACAGGCTTCATGAATATAGGAATCAATTAAAAATTAAGCATTATTGTAACCTAATTGAGAATGTAGTTCAGAAAAATGCTTCAAGTGCAAATATCAGCTGTGGTTTGCTAGGATATTGACATCATCAAAGCAGAACCATATAATACACCATGATTCAGAAGGAAAAATAACTGGGAATTATTTTTCAAATGAACAAAATGCAAGTTGTAGTGGTAATTTGTCAGGACGCAGTAGTTTGTGTCAAATGATAGCACAGGTTCAGCTTCCTTTGTGTACTTCCATGATGACACAATCTGCATATTGTTTGTTTGTTTTGTTATTTAATTTCTTCTATCTTTACCTAGACCTAAATATCTTGTAAGAATTCAGGTCGGTAGTGATAAAATATTGGTGCTCTAAAAAACTGTGCTTGAGTCATTTTTGAAAATGTAACCCAGGTAAATTGATGGAGACCATATGTAACTGAGACATGCACTTATGTGCATTATAAAAGATTATCCAAAGGCATCTACAGAGCATGTGATTTTGTAGATAACACTGAGTGATTTCACCAATTTTCCCATGCTCTGTAGATACCTTTGGATAATCTTTTATAAACTTTTCAAATATTCAAATATGGGTATTATATTTATATAATTTCTACTTCTTCTATCCCTCCAACTCTTACCTTGCCTCTACCACCATTTCTCAAATTTATCACCTCTCTTTCTTCCGTTATTATTAGTACCCCCCACACCAACAAATGCACACCTACATACCAACACTATATTTATCTGTATATCTATATATGTATCTATATCACCGATCAGGGGACTCATACTGGTAAGACTAATACTATTCCCTCTCTCAGTTGTCATTAATCATTTGTAGCATGTCACCTAGATATACAGTCTTTTGATATTTCCTCAGTCCTCTTTCCGGTCAACTGGTGTTGCCCTTGTGCAAATCTTGTTTGTGCAACCATGTTATTGATATTTCATGAATTCAGCTCCCCTGTTATATTTAGAAGATACTGTTTCACGGAAGACTTCCGGGTCCTCTGGCTCTTAAAATTTTTCTGCCACTTTTCCACAGTGTTCCCTGATCTTTAAGTGTAAGGATTATGTTGTAGAAGCATCTGTCCTCCAGGGTTGGACACAACATAGCCAGTTGTGCTTTATAATTGGGCCAGCTGTGTGTGTCTCAACATAAATCTAAAAATAAAAACGCTTCTTTGATAAGGAGTGAGAACTATACTTGTCTATGGGGATAGGTTCTTGGAACTTATAAATCATAAATTATACTTGTTTAGGAAAGTAGCTGTAGGTTCTCCTCTATGACCTCTCTAACCATGGTTGGTTAGCCAGGTTTACAATACCAGGCATGAGTTCCCTCCTATTTAATGGGCTTTGACTCTGACCTACATGATATTAGTGCCATATTTCATCATTATAGGCATCTTGCCATGCTTGTCATTGTTGTGGTTCATAGGTTCTACAGTTATTTATGACTTTCGATTGCTTTTGTCCCTTGGCAGCTTGCAAAGCAACTTCAGATACAATGAGAGCCAGTTCTGAGAGAAACTTCCAGTTCAATTTCTAGTGAATTCCTCTAACCTTGTGTCTGAAGTGTGTGGTGTCTTCAGCAATAGGGACTTACCTTCAAGTTGCATCCAGCCTCTAGGACTCTACTATGTTGAACATTATTAATTTATTATTTTATGTCATAAACCACTAATTTCTTATGATTCAGCCTAATAGAAAAAATTGTGAGTTGAGACAAAATCATGAGACTTGAAGTTTGTCAATTATACAGGAGTGTTTATTACTCTTAAGGTGGGTAGGACTTAGTCTTTAAGTTCCTATAGTTCTCTCTATTTTCCCCAAGGTTGCCTCATACTCACTTTATCCCAGCATGAGATGATGAGTGTTCCCTTTACTGATTATATGAAGCATTTCTGTTTGAAATCATTAACATGGGGAATTCCTTATAAAGAGATCAGGGGAATCTTAGGTTGCCATTGGGTCTCTATAATGTCCACTTGGCCTTTGTAGATTGGTGTATGCTATGGTTTGAAAGCTGCACAAAGACTGCTGTCTTGGTACTTCTGGGATGGATCCCAATGAATGGGAACCAACAACAAATTCACATTAGAAAACTAACTTAATTTGAGCTATTGAGATATCACATCAGGGAAAGCACTTGTGGCAAAAAGCATGACAAGTTACGTGATCATTAGTATCCACCAAATGTTCAGTGCAGTAGTCCACACCTGCAATCCCAGAGCTTCAGTGTTGAAATAGGAGGTGTAGTCAGTATCACTTGGAAGCTTGTAGACAAGATATCCTGAAATATACAGAGCAGTATAACACGAAATTAAGGGAGCTAACCCCTAAACTTCTCTGATCTTCAGTTGTACAACACAGCATGCCATACATGGATGCATACACACAATTATAATAATCAACAAAATGTAAAAATAAAATATGATTTATGATATATATATAGTAGTTGTATAAAAATCGAGCTATAAAGAAAAAATCAATTTCCACCAAGCTCAGTTTTTCTCTCCATTTCCCTTGAATTGAAAGAACAACTCATCATCATAGATGATGTTGGACTATACAAGTCTTAGACACGAGAATGCTTGCAAGGCAGAGTGGTCAGAGTGACTGGGGAAGGAGATTGTCTACTGAGGTATATCATTGGAGATCAAGATACAGATGAATGTATTCCTTACAGTTCAGTCTAAATGGCAAGCATGAATCCATGCGGTAGATAAATCTGCAGTTAGACAGTCCATTAAAAAAGGCATTAACAACTTTAAATGCACCATTGAACATTTTATTACCTTTACCTACAGCCAGAAAACTCAATAATGAGGAAGAAAAATATCCAAATTAATATACATTTCTATTTTGCAATGTATGTGTATTGATTTAGTTTTAAACCAATTAATAATTTTTAAATGCCAGCTTCAGAAGTATAGAATGAGAATTGTGTGCTCTCAAGTATAAATGCTGTGAAACTGCAGCAATAAACATATGACCATGGAAAGTAATTCCTTGCTCTTTATTAACTTACATTTTCAGCGATTGAATATTCAGGTAATAATACAGCTGTGGATCTCTCAGAATATCTTGCCAGGATGGTCATTGTTGTGGTTCATTGGTATTACAGCTGGATATTGTTGATTGCTTTGCCCTTTTGACAACTTGCATAGCTATTTCTAATACCATGAGAACTAGTCCTCAGGGAGGGCTCTTCCAAGTCAGATGAAGTCCTCCAAGTCCTGTGCCCTAACTGTGTGGTGCCTTCAGCAATACATTTTCACAATACACATACATTTTCTTGGAGGCACCAAGAACAATAGCAATAGTCTATATTGTTTGGAGTCTCATGATAACAGTGATGCTTATATCCTGGGAGCAACTAACAACCACTTAATTGGATTTAAGGCAGAAGCACTACAAAGAAATTTGTGTCTGGCATTGAAAACTCAGCCAGTGCTTCATGACTGGTGAAGTCATGGACCTAGAGGAGAAGTTCTACTGCCATTTTCCTACACCACCAGTGATTTCTAATTGCAGTCTAAACAATCATCCTCACACCCCCAGATGGGTGTAGCACTCACTCCTCATCAGAGAAGTTGACTTTTGAGCAGCAAGTTGAGATCATTACAGAAATACACAAGTGATAAAACTGCATAGATCAAAAGAAGATGGGATGCCCAATGCTATAAATGCAACTACAATACTACCTTTATACTGAAGGCTCAGGGAACATTGTGGAAATGGAGGCAGATATATTGTAAGAGCCAGATAAACAAGACATCAGCTGTTAAATAGTCTGTTCTTCACAACTAAAGATGGAAAGAGGACAGGAAGTGACAGTTGGGTAGGGAGGGAATGGAGATGAATGGAGATGAGGGGAAGTTGGAAGCAGTGAACACGATCAAGATACATAGTATTACATTCTCAAACACTTAATAAAATGATTTTTTTTAAAAAAAGCATTGACTGTTCTTCCAGAGGTCTCCGGTTCAATTCTCAGCATGCACACAGTGACACACAGCCATCTGTAAATCCATTTCCAATAAGGGATCTGTCTTTCTCTTTTAAACTCTGTGGGAACCAGACATGTATCTCATACACAGACGTACATGCAAGTAAAACACCAATATATATCAAATAATAAAATCTTTTCAGGTATTAATATAATTATATAATTTCCACACTTCCCTTTTCCCCTTCCAAAACTTTCCATGTGTACCCTGCTCACTTTCAAATTCATGCTTTCTTTTTGTTTATATTGTGTGTGTGTGAGTGAGTGTGTGCGTTCCTAAACATATAAATACAATATTCTTAGTCCGTGTTCTTTGTATATGTGTGGTTTTAGGCTGACCATTTGATCTGGATAACCACTTGATGCACTCGTACCTAGGGAATACGAATTCTTCTGTTCTTAGCATTTCTTAATGCCCTGTAAGTTTTTGACAGGGCTTGAGGCCTCCTGAGCTTTCCTGCTTCCATGTCAGTGTACCTATCAGTATCTTCCTAAGCAGATAATCTAAAAACAGGACACTGTTTGAACCTATCCGTTAACAGAACAGGGAAGAACAATCACCTCTAGTGCAAAGGAGACACGGGGTGAATCCATGGAGGCATGGAAAGCAGACATCTGACTATACCATGGAAACTTTTCTGGTGGTGCCCATGAATTACTGGGAATGTACACCTCACAAGGATCCTATGAGAAATTAACCCACAAAGAATTACAAGTTGATGTTGTAGGGACAGAAATATAAGAGAATGTAGAGAGAGAGAGAGAGGAATTGGGGCTCAGTTAGGGTCAGTTGAAACTGAAGACTGAGAGATATGTTGAATGCCCTGCAGATGTGTAAGAAAGCCTCTGATGAGGATACATAAGAAAGTGGCCTCTCTTGCTTTGCTGCTGGGTCAATTTAGTATTCAGAGCATATTTCTGGGGAATGGAGGCATTAATATGGCCCTATTGCTTCACGGTATGTTTCTTTTTAGCAAGTAATTGCACCCTGAAGGCCTCTCTAGCAGCCGAGTCAATGTTGTCCAATGTTTCATTGTAGTTTGAAACTTTTCTACTCAGCCTCACTTTTATCCTCCTTCTGTTTCAAAGAGGGCATATAGCTGCTCCCCAAAGTCTTCCCTGTTGCGTGTTCCTGCAATTTTTTTCATAGCATTGTCTAAATTGTCTTTGCTTCATTTGCCTTCGAAAGCTTACAGAAAGCTCTTGCAGTGGACTGGCTGATTTAGCAAAACAGGACCACTGAGGTTCTGATGGTCAATCACCAAGCTCCAGTGACACTGAAAAGTTCAATCAAAAAAGGTGTCTTGTGTTGTGGTCACATTCAATTTAAGGTTACACCAGACAGGGAAGCAGGTAGGTTCACTGGGGATCTTCACTTCTCTCTCTCTAATCTGCAAATTTAATCCTCCAGTCTCACCCTCAGATCTGCAGCAGAGCACCTGATGAGGCCTCTGACTGCGTCTCTCCCTACTTCCAGTGACTCACACAGATCCTCCCGCTTCCTTCCTTTCCTAAAGTCATTGCTTCACTCAGTTCCCAACTGCAGCAGGTACATCCTGGGAACCAGCAGGCCACTTGATCTAGAGAAGCATTTAGGCTACCTTAAAATCTTCACTCTCCCGCCATTCCTCCAAATCCAATCTCCAATATCATCCTCAGCTCTGTAACAGACACCTACTGCAGACTCTCCTCACACTTGGCCCACATTTCCAGGGTACTAAACAAATCATGATAGAACACTCTACTTACCTCCATTCTCTGGGTCCCCTTAGCAACTCTCTACAATCCTGTTTCCATGACTAATGTTCGCTCCCAATACCTAGAAACTCATTTTACACATAACCCACAGAGGCCACCCCTCTCAAGATCCCAGAAGAATTTCCTACCAATAACACAGAATGATCCAGCTCTCCTAAGAACCTGAAAGGGCAACAGAAACCAAGAAACAAAACACACATTCAACAAAGACAAGACACGTTTTAGCACCTAGAATTGTGGTTTCCCAAGGTCAGATAACTAGACATCAGAGTAAAAAGACAATCAATAACATCCAGAATAATATGTCTCCAACCCTATGAAACAGCAAGCCACGAGAATTGTAACATAGCTGAATCACAAGAAAAAGTATTTAAAATAGCCGTCATAGACATGATAGAGGTCTTTAAAGAAGAAATGAGTAAATTCTTTAAAGATGTCTATGGGAGAAAAAGAAAACCAGTGGAAGTAAGTGAAAAAGAAAATCAATGACAGAAATTAGAAATAGCATCAGTTAAGAAAACCCAAACTGAGGGAAAACAAGAAATGAAAACTTAAAAACTTAAACGTGGTCCTCAACACAGTTTGGGTTATGAATCACCCTAACCCCAGGTAGCAAGCCGCCCACCCACATCAGCGAGGTCCTCATCATGGTCTTTGCTTCTTCAATCTGCTTCTTTCCACATCAGGGAACTGTTCTGCTATACTTCCTCTACAATTTGTCCATCATGTCTTTGCTTATTAATCTTGCTTATTAAACCCAAAAGTCAGAAGCAATTCTCACCAAGAAAATATGAGAAATGGTAGAGACAAATAGAAGAAATGGATACTTTGGTAAAAAGAAAATTTTAAATCCATAAAAAAGACACAGAACAACCAGAAAATCTGAGACACAATGAAAATACCAAATCTAATAATAATAGGAATTGAGGAATGAGTAGAAATCCAGGTCAAACATAAAATATATACACTTTTAAAAAATAAAAAATGAGAATTTCCATAACCTAAATAGATAGATTCCCAAAAAGGTACAAGAATATTGATCTTTCAACATATAATAATCAAGACAGAAAATGTACAAGAAAAATATTTATCTACAAATATGTACTTACAGAAGGCAGGGAAAATTCCAAACTAAAGAGGTTAACCACACCTAAGAAAACACAAGGAATAAATAACCCGAGACTAGTAAATCCAAAGAGCAGACACACTCACCTAATATCACAATAACTAAATAACAAAAAGCAGCAAGCACTGCTCATTGATATATCTCAATATCAATGGCTTCTGTTCCCCAGTAAAAAGACAGAGTCTAACAGAATGGAAGGCAAAACAGGATCTATCTTTCTGCTGCATCCAAGATATACACCTTTGCATCAAGGACAAACATTACCTCAGTGTAAAAAGATGGAGAAAGATATTATAAGCAAATGGATATAAAAATCAATCTGGTATAGCCATTTTAATATCTTACAATACAGACTTCAAACTACACTGGTCAGAAGATGTATGGAAGGATGCTATATGCTCATTGAATGAAAATTCAGCAAGAGGACAATGCAAACATCTATGCACTAAATACAATAACAAACAAATTTGTGAAACAAAACAAACCCTACTACAGCTTAAATCAAACACCAACCTTCACACACTGACAATGTGAGACTTCAGTACTCTACTATGGCAAGTAGACAGGTCATTTAGACAAACAAAACTGAGAAATGCTGAACCTAAATGACGTTATACACCAGCTGGACCTAAAATATGTTTGTAGGACATTCACTAGAATGTAAGTCCATATACCTTTTTAAGTGAATATATCTTTTTACATAAATATATCTTCTTCTCAGTATCTTGGGGAATTTTCCCCAAAACTGACCACATACATGACACAAAGCATGTAATAATACATACAAGAATATTTAAATAATATTGTGCATCTTATCTGACCAACACATATTGAAATTGAACATCAACAACAATAGAAACAACATAAACACTTACAAAACCTGGAAAAATGAACAACTGAATACTGAACAAAAAATAGGTCAAGACAGAAATTAAGAAAAAAGTTGAAGAATTTCTAGAATTGAATGCAAATAAGAACACAGTATTCCTTAAATTTTGGGACACTATGAAAGTGTCTCTAAGAGGAAAGTTCACAGCAAAAAGTGTTTACATAAAAAGAGAGAGAAAGCTCATATTAGCAACTTAATGGTCTACTTGAAGGCTTTAGAAGAAGGAGAAATCATGCCCAAAAGGAGTAGATGGTAAGAAATTATCAAACTCAGTGCTGAAATCAAGGAAATAGAAACAAACTAACAAAAAATATAATCAATGGGACAAAGAGTTGGTTCTTTGAGGATATCATTAAGATGGACAAACCCATTTCCAAATCAACTAAAATGTAGAGAAAGAATATAGAAATTAGCAAAATTAGAAATGAAAAGTGGGCATAACAACAGAACAGAGAAAATGCAGAGAATTATAAAGAAATACTTTAAGAATCTGTGCTCTGCCAAATTGCAAAATCTAAAGCAAATGGATAATTTTCTTGATACCTATTACTTACCACTGTTAAATGAAGATAAGACAAACAATTTGAATAGACCCATGACCTAATGAAATAGAAGTAATCTTTAAATGACTGCCAACCCAACCCAAACCGTTCAGCCATAGGGCGTATTATCACAGAATTTCACCAGACTTTCAAATGAGTTACTATCAATGCTCTTAAAATTATTCCACAAAACAGAAACAGAAAGAACTTTGCCCAATTTGTCTTATGAGGCCACAGTTACCATTATACCCAAACCATATAAAGACCCATAAAAGAAATTAAACTAAGATAAATTTTTCTTATGAACACAGATGCATAAATTATCAATAAAATACTTGTAAACAGAATCTAAAATCATATGAAAAAGATAATCCACCATTATTAAGCAGGCTTTATCCTAGAGTTGTACAGATGGTTTGATAAACATAAAAATATAATCCACCATATAATCAAACTGAAGCACAAAAATCATATGATCGTCTTATTAGATTCAGAAAAGGTCTATGACCAAATCCAACATCACTTCAGGATAAAAGTTCAAGAGATATCAAGGATATAAGGGACATACCTCAACATACCGAAAGCAATTAATGTAATTATTGTAAACCGATAACAATGTCAGCGTATATGGAATGAAACTCAAAGCAACTCCACTAAAATCAGGAATAAGACATAGTTATTGTAGCACTTAAAGTCTTAGCTAGAGAATTAAGCAGATGAGAATACAAACTGGAGGAAAAAGTCAAAGCATCTTTTCTTGCAGATGATATGATAGTGTAAATAAGTGAAACTCCCCCCAAATCCACCAGAAAACACCTATAGTTGATAAACATTTTCAGCAAATTACCTAGAAACAAAATTAACTAACAAAAATCAGTAGCCCTCCTATGTAAAACTCACAAAGGGACTAAGAAAGAAATCAGCCAAACAAATTTTCACAATAGCCTAAAGTAATATTAGGTATCTTGAAGGTAGCTCTAAGGACATAAATGAAACACTTGCATGATAGTTTAAGAAACTGAAGAAAGAAAGTTTTTTAAATTTAAAAATAAAGATCTTTTATCAGAAGACAAAAAGATCTTTCAGGATCATGGATCACAGTAGTATTAACCTAGTAAAAATGGCCATCCTATCAAAAGCAATCTGTGATTGTTTAACTTGCCTCAATTTATGTACCTTCTCACCTGTGAGGGGAACCATCTTGCTGGCTGCCCTTGTTTATGGCACTCTTTTAATAGTATCTTTTCCAAGCAGATGCACATATCTATGGAATATGTTCAAGGAGCTTCGCATGAATGTATCAGTGAAGATGGCCATAGCACACTATCAAAATAGGAAATTAATACTGGTAAAATATTATCAGCTTAAATACAGTATATGAATTTTATTAACTTTTATGTTATTCCTTTAAGTATAAAATTTAATATTTATTTGGTATGCAGAAATATTTTAGATGAATCCTGGATGTTCATAGAGAGGAATCTCATTGTCATCTGCATTTATTCATATATTAGAAAGTAGATGGCTTTACAATAGGGCTCAGCTTCTAAGTTCTCTGAAATTAAAGTTTTCTTACTCTTTTCTCAAGAAAAAATATATGCAAATTGTGTTCTTCAAAATTATGATAAATTTGCTTGATTTATTCTCAATTTTTCCTAACCAGTACTAACTTGTCAGCATAAAAGTGTGCATTTAATTTCTAGGAACTCCTCAATTAGAAAAAGGATTCTACATATATTAACTTTCTACTTAATAAACCAGAGTTAATTTGCTCTGTGTGTAATTTGTGGTTATCTCCAGAAAAAGGGAATATTTTAAAGTTCCCATTTTGTGAATAAACAAAATTGTCTAATATCATATAATTCTGTTTTTTTAGGACATAGGGTAAGACTGTCTGGACATGGTAGACATAATTATAGGAGTGTGTAGGAGATTCCTGTCTCTCCTAATGATTCTTTTACCTTTCTGATCCTCATTACTGTAGCAACATTCAACAGACCCATGATTTGCTCTGTCTCCCAAATACACACAGAATTTTTATTTTTTATTTTATTTTTTAACTTTTATTATTTTATTATTATTATTATTAAAAATTTCCCACCTAGTGCCCCTTCTCAATTCCCTCCCCCTCCCCCCATACCCCTCCATTTCCAGTCCAAAGAGCAGTCAGGGTTCCCTGCACTGTGGGAAGAC
>LOEQ01001661.1:38204-50038 GCA_001685075.1 Bramus lutescens | reverse complement strand
CAGTCAGCTCTCCTTGTCAGCCACGTTCAGAGAGTCTGGATTGATCACATACATACTCCATCAGTCCCAGTCCAGCTGGCTTACCACACAGACTTTTTAAAAGCCAATTTGAATGCTGAGGTGCTCTGAAGTGCCAGAAAAAGGGGTTGGAACCTCCAGGATATAGATGGTTGTGAGTCATCTTTAGGTGCTGGGAATAAATCCCAGGTCTTCTGAAAGAGGAGTCAGTGCTCTCATAACTGCTAAGCCAAGTCTCTTACCCCCTCTGCTTTTTCTATTTCTTTTTGAAATTCTAGTAGCTTGAAAAGTGAGAAAAATTCTTTCCATTAATGTGAACTATAAATCACCAACTAAAATTTCATAAACATATTCATAAGAAATTTTATATGAATATCTGGGGTATGTTTCATTACTCTGATTTATATTGACTCATTTAATTAGGCTTTACTACTAAATATTTTTAAGAATCCAAAATATTACATAACACCAGTAAAGGTATAATTAAGAGTATATATAGGAGGTGAAGTTCAGAAAGGACACATATTTTTCTAATACATACTTCTGCAAAAGGCTGATGCCTAAGAGTTTTAAACCCAAAGAAAAGGCCAGGGACAATTTATAATTGAGTGTTGAATCTCTAAGGAACCTATCAGTAACCATTCTTGCTTTATAAATACTACCTGAATAATTTTTATAACTAAATAATTTGGTTTGAATAGAGAAATCACATATTTTCAAAACAGAAAGTATTCAAATCTTTGTCATTACAAATGGCCTGCATTGAAAGAGATGAAAGATATTTTGTATTCAGAATCAGGTATTTATAATTCACAAACTGTGGGGAAAAGTTCTCCTATTTAATAGAAAATCCCACTACTTTTCAACTGTGCTCAAAAAACATAAAAATCTAGTTTCATTTCTTATCTAGAAGAAACTTTATTAGATTTTGATGTAGATGACCTAGCTCATAGTCAGATTACAATATTTTCATGTGAGATTATTTGAAATCTTGTCTAAAAGAGTATAGCTAAAGGTAGAGATTATTTGGAAATATGAGAATAAATAATAACAACAGTCAAAGAGAAATAAAGTGTAACACCTTAAACACACAGATCTGAACTTTGGAGTTTCCTAAGAGAGGTGCTATACAGAATATAATATTTTAGGAATGTAATCCATATTTATATGCCATTTTGTGTGAGAAGATACTTGCATTTAAAATATATGGGAATGAATTAATTTCTTGATTTAAATGTTTAAGCTTCTAACTGTTTTATTATCTTGTAATATGCATGCTGATATCACATGCTTGCAAGGTGAGCATATGGCACTGGATTCATCAAGTTGGAATCACACAGACTTTAGATTCATTTATATTTAAATCTGTGTTATGTAGCAGCTCAGAGATATAAAGACAACACTTTGTCTCCTGTGACTGTGCAATGTAGAGACATAAACTATTATAAAAAATAATAAAACTAGTGTTTCCAAAGTTCATTATCTAGACATCTGTTATGAAGTGGTTTGTGTATAGTTTTACATGCTATGAGGCTTTCAGATGCCAGTATATACTGATTTGGGGCCTGAAGGTATTCATCATGAAATAATGACACAATGAGAAAGGAGTGTCAATGTGATTATGGTAAAATCTTATGGCTAAATTTTATTCACCAATATTTAGCAGAAAGTGATATTAGCAGGTATGCATTGGTTCTCAACAATCAAGTTTCCTGGAAAATGAGAAACTTGTAACATGTCTGTGGCAGACCATAGTACAAAATGTTGAAGGTTTTCCTTTTTTTCTTTCTGTTATTTAAAAATTCATATCGGTTGGTTTTAATGATCCTGTCCAAGAAATTGAGAGAAAAATCAATACATGAAATTTAAATAACATAACTTACTCATGTGACTATATATATATATATGAATATATGAATATATGTGTGTGTAAGAGGATCACAATATACATTTTATAACTAACGTAACTTGTCAAAAGTTTGACTGAATACCTAGGCTGAATGATTTTTAACATACTTATTCTCAGACAGTTTGGAAAGAATAAAGCCAAATGTCTGGAAGATACATGGAGATTATTATCAAGTAAATATAAGTACAACCACAGTTACGAACACATAGTCTGGGAGAATCTAGAGTGAGAAGGTGGCTGGAGCAAGAGCCACTTCATCAAAGTGGCTATCTAGAGATACATAAGGAAGCATTGATATTTAGTGGTATCTCATGTGAGAGAAAGGGGAAAAGTGGATAAAATTGGGAGAATACAGATCAAAGAACCTCCCCCACTATAAACTAGTTCTAAAACACATCTGATACAAATGTGTCTACCAATTACCCTGGACTCTAATCTGCTTCCAAATTTGGCAAGTCAAATCTCTTCAAGCATTCTCAACTGTTGGAAACAAGTCTTCACAAATAATTATGGGAAATTATAGATAGTCCATATAGATGACTCTCTGTAAATATTAAACCTTCTTCAAAATGATTTTATAGTACCACCTAGTTAGTGTTTGATTCAATCATGTGTGACTAAAGCATGAAAGTTGACAGGCCTCTGACGACTCAATAATACATATTTGTAATAAAATTAATTTTTGCCTGCTTAAGAGAAAAAGACAGTGGTTTACTTGTATGTTAATTAGAATATGTGTGCTATTAAAATACCTATGTTATGGATAGCTTCATTGAATTATATACATTAGGGTGATACACTCTACAAATGAAAACTTCATCAAAACATTCTAAAAATACATTCACCATTTGTTAAATATGCTTTCTTTTTTCCATTTGATGTTTTTTCTTCTTTGTCAAAAATCAGGTGTTTGAAAGAGTGTGGATTAATATCTGGGTCTTTGATTAGTCTGCATTAGTCCCCCTATATGTTTTTATGCCAATACCAGGCTGTTTTCAGTACTATCAGGAATTGTGACGCCTCCAGAAGTTCCTTTAGTGTAAAGGATTGTTTTGGCTATCCTGGGTCTTTTGCTTTTCCATATGAAGTTGAGTACCATTCTTTTGAGGTTTGTGAAAAATTTTGCTGGGATTATGACGGGCATTGTATTGAATCTGTAGATTGCTTTTGGTAAGATTGCCATGTTTATTATGTTAATTCTACCTACCCAAGAACATGGAAGAATGAATAAGTAAAATGCAGTACATTTATGCAATGGAGTACTACACAGCAGAAAAAAATAACATCTTGAGTTTTGCAGGCAAATGGATGGAGCTAGAAAATATCATTTTGAGTGAGGTAACCCAGACCCGGAAAGACAAATATCATATGTACTCACTCATATGTGGTTTTTAAACATAAAGCAAATAAAACCAACCTACAAATAACAATACCAGAGAACCAAGACAACAATGAGGACTCTAAGAGAGACATACATGGATCCAATCTATATGGGAAGTAGAAAAAGAAAAGATCTCCTGAGTAAATTTGGAGCATGGAGACCTTGGGAGAGGGTTGAAGGGGAGGGGTGAAGCAGGTAGGGGAACATAGAAAAACGTAGAGATCAATAAAAATCAATGAATAAATTCATAAAAATATCTCCAAAAATTCTCAGAATGGTTTTAATGTAATTAGGCTTTCTCTACACTGCTACACACATCTCCACATACAATAACATAAAATTCTTAAACAAAGTATATTTTAAATATTCTGAAAAACTATCTTTCACTGTTTAGCAGTGTAGTTTTCTACCAACTGTCAATCAAGAAAATATATTTTTTTAATTAGTAGCAAATTCACCTTAGAAATAAATAACCACCACTAGTCACATGCCTATAACTCACTAAAAAGACAAATAGGATATACTTCAATCCAAATACTATGTTGTGATATTAAGTTTAACAATGTGAAAATATCATTATAATAACATTAATCTTTTGTAAGATTTAAAATAATACAATTTCTATTACACTTCCTACTATGTTTAGCGGTACACAGCAATAACGCAGCTGAGTAGTTACAAGAAGGCAAGATAATCATAATATCAAATTGTATAAAGTTATTTTTCTTGATATCAGTTATTGTGGAAAACAAAGTAAAAGTCCAAATAGAAAGTCCAAGGTATGGAATTATGATGCAGCAGGTGCACCAGCATCCTGTTATATCTTCGCTGTCAGGCCACTGGCAATGAAACGAATTTACAGGTTTCTTTCTCAGTGTTTATTTTGTTTTCAAAACTCTGATCTTCAGCATCAGAAAAAAAAAGAACTTACCTTGAGGGTTGCTATTATTCCACACTTGTACATAAAGGATATTATAAGCATTTGGCCTTTGGTTGCCAGCCATATAACACACCTGCTTTTATGACTCCAAGGCTGTAACACAAGTCTCAAGGAGACCAGTGCCCTACAATGTGATTAAGTGGAAAGCAAGTAATATCTGCCTCTGTGCTTTTTTATAGGTCATTTGACAAAATGGGGAAATACTGTCTATAACTAGTAAAAATGCTATCTCAGCCATGTCATTTTCAGAATAGTGTGATGTTGTAAGCATAGTTCTACCTTCCAGACTCTTCCAGAAAGAACTCCAAAGCATTATCAAGATGATTGTGGCACCACGGTGTTTACCAAAAACAGTAACACTTGAAGGAATAAGTGACAATAGAGATTCTGTGTTGACTGAAATCAATACTTTAAAATTCAAAGGGAGGAAACATGTTATATGTCTAAAATATGTCATGAAATACTCTGCCAAATTTCAATGTGTCTTTAAATATGGTTATGAAAAATATTTTTCAAAGCATATTCTCTAAGATTTATGGGACAGATAAATCAGGTGCATAAATTAGATTTTCAGGAGAACAAAATTGCAATGAAGTAATTTTATTCCAAGTCTATGATACTCAATGTCATAATTTCTGGCTTGCTTTAAATTTCTTGTATTAATTATATATGAAGGAAAAGTGAATGTATGGGAACATAAATTTAAAAATGCTTTGTCAGCAGGCGAGCTTGATCAGTAAGCATTTATAATACCATTTACCCTTCTATGTATATGGAACAATCAAAGGGAATAAGATTTAAACAGTAGTTGGCGTAAAAACAGACAGGTTGACCAATGGAATCAAATCAAAGATCCAGATATTATTCTATATAACTATGAACATCTGAATTTTGACAAAGAAGCTAAAATTATACAATGGAAAAGGGAAAGCATCTTCAACAAATGATGCTGTCAAAACTGGATGTCAATTTCGAGAAGAATGTAAATAGATCCATATTTATCCCCATGCACAAAACCCAAGTACAAATGGATTAAATATCTCAATATAAATCCAACCACACTGAAACTGATAGAATGTAAGTTGGAAATAGCCTTTAATGCATGGGCACAGGAGACCACTTTCTATACATAACCCTAGTAGCACAGACACTGGTAGCAACAATAAATAAACTGGAACTCCTGAAACTGAGGAAGCTTCTGTAAAGCAAAGGACACAATAATTAAGCAAAAAGAATACCTATTGAAAGGGAAAAGATCTTTACCAAGTCCATTTCAGACAGAGGACTGATCATCAAAATAATAAAGAACTCAAGAAATTAGACATCAAAATTCCAAATAATCCAAATAAAAATGGGGTATAAAACTAAACAGAGAATTTTCATTAGATGAATCTTAAATGGCCAAAAGACCCTTAAGGAAATGTTAAACATCCTTAGCCGTCATGGAAATGCAAATCAAAACAAATCTAAGATGCCATCTAACAACACACCAGTCAGTATGGCTAAGAACAAAAACACCAATGATAGCTTATGCTGCAGAGGATGTGGAGTAAGGGGAACACTCATCCATTGCTGGTGGGGATGAAAACTTGCACAACAGCTCTGGAAATCAGTATGGCACTTTTCTCAGAAATTGGGTATCATCCTACCTCAGGATCCAGCAATGCCACTCTTGGTCATTTACCAAAGGCTTCTCAATCATACTACAAGGACATCTGTTTAACTATGTTTATAGCAGCATTATTTGTAATAGCCAGAACCTAGAAACAACCTAGATGCCCCTTAACCAAAGAATGAATAAAGGAAATGTGGTAGATTTATACAACAGAAGGAATACTATTCAGCGTTAAAAAACAATGACATCTTGAAATTGGAATGCAATTGGATGAAACTAGCAAAAACCATCCTGAGTTAGGTAACCCAGACCCAGAAAGATGAACAAGGTATGTACTCACTCATAAGTGGATACTACTTGTAAAGCAAAGGATAAAGAGTTTATAGAGAATCTAAGTAACAAGGTAAGCCCTGAGAAAAACATACAAAGATCCACCTGGGAAGGAAAAATAGACAAGATCTCCCGAGAAAATTGGGAGCATGGGGGTGAGGGGAGAAGAGTGGAGAGAAGGGGAAGAAAAGAGAAGAAGGCAGGAGGCAGGAGAACTTGAAGGAACAGTATAGTTGAGATGGAGGAAGGATAGATATGAAAGCAAAGAAAGAGATATTTTGATGGAGGGAGACATTATGGGGATAGCAAGAAACCTGATACTAGAGAAGTTCTCAGGAATCCACAAGTATGACTCTAGCTAAGACCCTAAGCAATAGAGGATAGGGTACCTGAACTGGCCTTGCTCTGTAGTCAGACTGATGAATATTTTAAATATCACCATAGAACCTTCATCCAGCAACTGATGGAAACAGAGGCAGAGACCCACAGTGTAGTGCTTGGCTGCGCTCCCAAAGTCCAGTTGAAGAGTGGAAGGAATGAAAATATGAGAAAAGAGGTCAAGACCATGATAGGTAGCCCCACTGAAACAGTTTACCTGAGCTAATGGGTGATCACCAACTCCAGTCAGACATGGAAAGAACTAGCATGGGACCAATTGGACCCTCTGAATATGGGTAACAGTTGGATGGTTAGGGTTGACTCTGGGGCCAGTGTCAGTGATACCAGGATTTATCCCTATTACTTGTATTTTTTGGGATCCGTTTCTCTTTGAATGGATACCTTGCTCAGGCTAGGTATAAAAGGGAGGGTCTTGGACCTTCCCCAAAAGCAGTGTGCCTTACCCTCTCTAAGGTGTTGATGAGGGGTAGGGTGGGTAGGGGGAATAGTGGAGCAAATGGGAGGAGGGGAGGAAATGAGAACTGAGATTCATATGTAAAATGAAAAAAGATATTTTGTTTTCTTTTTTTAAAGAAAATAACTAATGCAGAAATGTGATACCAAGGACTGGGCCCTTTCATGTGATAAACCTGAAGATACTGTCTTTAAGTCATTGGAACCAGCTTACTAAATCAATATAAACAACTTTATAATTTGGGGATTTCAAGGTGAAAGAATGCTGTACTGTAAAATTAATGGATTATTACAGTAGAGATTTGAATATCTGGAATGCCTAGAGAAAGGAGGAAGAGAGATAAATGTGGACCATTTCATGGAATTTAGAAGAGAAATAAAGCTTTGTTAGAAAATAGGCTACAGATTATTTGAGTCATATTCTGACAAATATCCTGGCTTCCCTAAGCCTAGGTCTTGAGAAATTGATTGATACCAAACAGAAAAACATTAGGTTAATGTGTTTCATAGAAAACATGAAGACAGAGTGGAATTGATGCATGGCATAGCACTTGACCAATTCTTTAATTTGTGTCTACCACAGGGAGGGAGGATCTGGCCCCTATAAATGACCATGTTTGAAAAGAAAAGGAGTGTGAATAAGTTTAAAATGTCAGTCAAGGTAGATTTTGTAAAATGTTTATAACTGGTAAAATTATAATATGATTTAAAAAAATCCTGCTCATCATTGAGACACAAGAAAGGTAGCCTGAGAGCCTAACTCCACCCATCAATGAATGCCACTTGTGAGAAATGCAAATTCATTTGAAAGGAAAGAACTGATACTAAATATTGTTGTGAAGGGATTCCCTGCTTGGAAAAATGCTCTGAGAAATGTTTTCCTGGGTCAGAACAATAATCTGTGATTGAAGGATCCAAGCTACATCTAAAACTGGCAGCAGAAGGTGGCAACATCATTTACATGGTACTCGTTTTATATACATGAAAGCTACAGAAAACAATGCATTCATAGAGGCATGGGCCAGCATTTCAGAATATCTCTGAGGCCTGGCAATTTATGCCAAGGTCAGATTTCTTACAAGAGAACATTGTATGAAGACATGGAACTGAAACCTGCATTTAAATGAACACTCTGGGTTACTAGAGATGCCGGAACCATAGAGCATTCTGCAAAGAAAACTATACGCAAATAGAGATGGCCCAAAAAAGACTATGTATACTGAGTTGTAGGACAAGGCAGCTCAAACCCTTTGTTTCCTAGATGATCCCATTATAAACCCCTGTTGCTTCACTTAGAACTTCAGAATTTAGTGTTTGCTGTGCTGAATATTGATCGTGTTTTTGTTTCATATTTCTGTGCCATGCTTTAGTCTTCCTTTTTGGAATGGATACGTTTATACTATCTCATCCTATATTGAAAATATATAACTGTATTTTAGATTTTAAGGGTGCTAGTAATTAATGGATCATGGGTTTCAGAAGATACTTTGGGCTTTGACTCTTGGAACAGTATTGGGATTGTTAATGTCTATGGAGCTTTTGGAATTTGGACTGAATACACTTTCAGTGATGAGATGGTCACAAGTCTACGGAGACAAAAGGTAGAAGGCTTTGGTATATTTGGGTATCAAGTTGACAAATGATTGACTTGTGACGATTAATATTGATTCTAAACTTGATAGGATATGGTAGTAGTCTCAAAGTCCAAGAACATCAGTATGTTTCTAGATTAGCTTCACTGATAGGGAAGACACACACTAAATGTGGGTGGCACCATCCTATGTGCTGGGTTCTTGGACTTAAGTGACTGTAGAAAGAGAACTGAGCACCAATATTTATCTCTCACTATTTCTGGATACTGATGCAGCATGAGCAGGTGCCCCACACTCCAGGTATAATGATGCTTGTCATGATGGTTAGCACCCTCAAACAGTGAGGCAGAATAAACCCTTTTTAATTTAAGCTGTTTTTCTATGCTATGTATCTTATCATAACAATGAGAAAAGAAACTATTGCACTATTAAAGGAATTCTAGAGAAGAGGAAGGTAAAAATGATAGAAATAATCCTTAATTCTGAGTTTTAATACAATAAAAGAAAAATCTATGATCTAGCATAGAATACATAATAATACTCATCTGCAAAAACTATGATAATCAGATAATATTCTCTATCTAAAGTGCTTGATCTTGGAAAGCTTTTAAATTAAAGGGAAAAGAATCTTTGATACCAATGCTCATATGGTTATAGGACAGGAATTATACGTAGATGTATAGAGTTAAGACCTGAATGAATAAAATCCTTAGTTCATTGTTGACTAAGCATAATAGCACAGTCAAGTCAAGGACAAAGGCCACAGGCCCATGGGAAACTGGCTAAACCATTTTCCATCTGGGCTAGGATCAATATAAGCAAAGCCTCCTTTCTCTGTGCCAAGTGTGAGTGATAAAACTGATGATATATCAGTGTGTATAGAAACCAGCAACTGTGGCTTTCTCCTACAGGAACCTCCTACAGAAACTACATAATCCCTCCACCTGTCCTGTGCATTTAAACACTCTGAGGTTCAGGGTTTTAGTGGTATAAAGTACCACTCCATTAGAGTGTCTGTACTCCTCATGAACCAGCTTTTTTTCCCCCTTATGTCTATGCTGTCTTTTTTTTTTATCCCCCATGCCCCTAGTTAAAGTTGCAGGACAAAATCTTATGGGGTGTGGCAGACAGTATCAATCTGAGCATTATGAATGTGTTACCATGGGGTCTCCACAGTCATTCATGATTCTTGTTTCTTTCCAAAGAATAGGAATAAAAAAAATCATACAAAGTAACAGCTGGTAGCATAAAAGAGAAAACATATCAGGCAAATATTGCAAGAGAGCAGTAGGTATGAGTCAGGAAGCTTCAGAGACCATAATTCCCCTTTTCTTGTTTGTCTCATCTCTTTTCTTCTGAACATGTTAAGTGAAGGGAGAAGATAATCTTCAAAATCAAGAATCAGATGAAACCTTATTCTTACAGCTGTGTTATTATAACTGCATGATTTTCACATTTACGGGATAATTTTAACAATATGTATACCCCTTATGAATACACATTAGATAGTAAATGGGTTTTTTTCCTTTCAAGTTGCTTGAAAGTAATCTGGTCTTCTTTGTATTTGTGTACCAAAAGCTGACTTTAGCAGGGCTTTAAAAAAATTCTTCTACTACAAGTACCTGGAAGGAGTTGAGCTTTCCTCTACCATGATAGGTGAATTGTTCATTCAGGAATTGATTGTCCCTGACCCTGCCTACATCAATGGTGTACTGTTATTCAGGCCTTTGGGTCATATTACTTTCTACCTTTATAGAAACAACATTGGAGAAAAAGATGGGTAGAGGAGATAGTTTTATTCTAGAAAAGGCTGTTGAAAATTGGATAAGTAGTACACACATGACAGAAAGGCATTTGTCAACTTAGAGGGAGGAATAGGTTTAAGGATACTACTGAGCAATAGGAGGGAAAAATCAAAGGTTCATGGAGAGTTATTTGCTCTCCTGCCAGTCCTTTTAAAGACTAAGGGTTCCTTTAGATTCTCCGTTTACATTCTCCCTCAGGCCTGATCTCCTCTGATATGTTTATTGGCAAAAAGAGAAGGAAGCATTATCAAATGGCTCTGGAAGGTTGAGTATAATGTGTGACAGAAAAGCTGTAACAGGGTTTTAGTCAATAGTAACTGTAACTCAGTCTGTTCTGTTACAGAGACAGAGACATTGGGTGATACAACGTTTACCTCCCCTCGATTCAAAGGCTGAATATTTCTAATGCAGAAGTCAATCTCTGATGCAACGGATCATAAGAATCACTAGGGACTCTTAATTTTCAAATGCTATGATTCCCATAAACATCAGAGACTGGAATACAATAGAAAAGAGATGGACATTATCAAACAGGGTATGAGAGATATAGTGAATTTCAATACACTGGACACATAATATGACGACGTTCACAGGAGCCTTAAAAAAGAATTTACTACAGTAAGGATCTCAGGATTAGCATGATGATTTTGTGACTTGTGAGGCTCATGTGGGTAAGGGTCTTTATAAGATAGGAGAGTGTTCTGGCTGGATGTGGGTGTCAACTTAACACAATCTAGAGTCATCGGAGGAGAGCGCATCAGTTGAGGAAATGCTCCTTGAGATCCAGTTGGAAAGCATTTTCTCAATTAGAGATCAGTAGGGGAGCGGTGCCATCCCTGGGCTGGTGGTCCTGGGTTCTATAAGATGGTAGGCTGAGCAAGTCAAGGGAAAAAAAGCAAGTAATCAGCCACCCTCCATGGACTCTGCATCAGCTCCTGCCTCCAGGATCACTTCCTGTTTGAATTCCTGTCCTGACTTCCTACAGTGATGAACAGTGATGTGTAAGTATAAGACAAATAAATCCTTTGCTCCCCAACTTGCTTTTCAGTCATGGTGTTTTGTTGCAGCAATAGAAACCACAATTAAGAGAGGCTCTGTTTATTTGAATGATTTAGACTGATAAGTGGGTTTCTAAAGCTTGAGATCACATAAGATGGTATGGAAAATGGCAGCAGTAGATAATGGGGACATATTTGGGTCACAAGAAGGCAAATATGTTGAGATTTGTGTGGAATCAGAGTCAATAGAAGAAGACTGATGAAGAGACAAATTGATAGTTTGTGAGTTCCTGAATGATCTTAAAACATGAGCAACACATTACCAAATACTTTTAAAGAAGGAAATTAGATAGATAGATAGATAGATAGATAGATAGATAGATAGATAGATAGA
>LOEQ01001661.1:21973-35925 GCA_001685075.1 Bramus lutescens | reverse complement strand
CTTTCTTTCTTTCTTTCTTTCTTTCTTTCTTTCTTTCTTTCAGTCTTTCTTTTTCTTTTGTTCTTCTATTCTGTCTTTCTCCTGTCAAGAAGACTGTCTTGGAACTGTCTCTGCTTCCTGAGTGTTGGGATTAAAGGCATGCACTTTACACAGTGAATTTTATTAAGTTCTAAAATATTATTGACAGGACTATGAGCATGTTACCAGTGTCCATGCTGATATAGAAAAGAAATCTTTCCCTCCCCCATCAATCATTACCTGTACATAAATCTTCAGAAAAGAGTTGGTAAGGTAATTTAATTGGTAAAATGCTTGTCATGAGCCTTGATTAGCTAAGTTTGATGTCTGTATTCCACAGAAGATGTAAACCAATTCTCAAAACTGATCTTTGACCTTGACACATATTGGTATTTGTATACCCATGATCATAAACATATTTATTCAAACAAACACACAGAGAGAAGATTTTTAACAAACCTCAGGGAGAGATGGGTTCCATGTGTTGAGGTGCTGTTTTTGTCCACTAGACTAATGTTCAGAGACCCTAGTTGTCTCCGGAAAGAGACTTGTAGAAAAGAATATAGTCCACAAAAGCAATTGTTAACCAAGGATAGTCCCACTGTGGACATACATCAATAGTTGGTAATAAAGCACCACCCATTAAATATTGTTTTATACAATGGTGTGCTGTAAGACATTAGCTACTGTGAGTATGAATAGAAAGAAAACATCATAGTAAGAACTGTGATTAGTATCATGTTGATATAAAAATTCTATGGAAGGGAAAAGTGAATAATAGGAAGGAAGCATGTAGAACTTGGAGAATGTGAGGTAACTTTGGCTAAGTGTAGAATAAAATAAGATGCAAAGAAATGGAATTTTGTGACCTAAAAAGAGCATCTGTTCTCAGGAGGTTAGGAAATGGAAATCCCATAACTCAGGACAGCCTATGTAAGGAAAATTAAAAGGAAAGAAAGAAAGAAAGAAAGAAAGAAAGAAAGAAAGAAAGAAAGAANAAGGAAGGAAGGAAGGAAGGAAGGAAGGAAGGAAGGAAGGAAGGAAGGAAGGAAGACAGGAAGGAAGGAAGACAGGAAGAATGGAAAGATAGAAGGAAGACTAAAGTACAAAAAGAATAAATAAATGAAAGGATAAGAATAGAGAAATATTTGACCTGCTAAATTGACAATGAGTGTCAAAGAGGAGCAAACATAAAAGTGAGAAAGCTGATGCAGTCTCAATGAATCAATTATTTAATCAATAGATGGTTGGACCCTTATCTCACTCCTTTTTGGGCCCATAAGATAACTGGCACATCTCTGTGAGGTATCTTAAGAGATTTAGTCAGAAATGCTGTGCCCATCAATGGGCAGTCTTCAGGGTTCAAGACACAGGTACTGATCACACCTCTGGGCAGTTCTTCCTAAGATTAGTTGTAAATGTTGCCTTTCCACCCTTGACTGTCCTTCCTTCTGTTGGGTGTTCCACTAGGAATCTAATGTTTACATTCCTTTACAGACCTAATCACTGGTAAGGCTTCCACTTCAGTGAATGCTGTATGATACAAGTGAAAATTTTCTTGCTCACAGTGTAGAGAAACCCTGCTGACCATATTTCAATATGTGACCCTCCGATAGTTCACAGTAGGTCTGTAGCCAGCAAGCTGTCAGTTCAACAGATAGTGCCTAGCCAGTGGTTCTGGTTCAGTGTTAGCTGAGAGGGAAGGGTTGCAGTGGCACCTCTGTCTTCCCTCCTGTCCTACTGAAATCAATATCTGCCTTTCTTCTACTTCTTGCTCTCTGGGATTTTTGTTTTGTTTTATTTCTGTTTTGGGTTTTTGTTTGTTTGTTTGTTTTTCGAGACAGGGTTTCTCTGTGTAACATTCCTGACTATCCTGCAACTAGCTTTTACAGACCAGGTTCGCATTGAACTCACAGACATCCACCTGCCTTTACCTCCCAAGTGTTGGAATTAAAGGTATGTGCCACTCTGGCCCGGCTGTGATTTATTTTTAATATCTGAAACTGAGAATGGGCTTAATTTTTCTGAGGTTCTCTTGCTTAAATTTGTTTCAAGTCACTTCCTTTCACCAGGAACTGGGAATTCTCTAGAGGTTGCTCATCCCCGTGGGATAGTCTCTGTATTTTTCCTGTTCTACTTTCTAAATTTTCCTGTTTCACTTTATTATACTAGAGATTTCCGTTTTTACTCACATCTGTTATCCAGATTTCCCCTGTTTAATACCTAATTGTATTAGATAGCAATTGTATTGGACCATGCCTGTTTTTATCACCCATCTTGGTTTTATTTTTGTAACAGTTTTTAAATGAGATCTCTGTGGTTAACAGCTTTACTAATAAAATAGATGAAGGACAGAAATGAGCAACTCTTGATGATGTAAATAAGAGTGTGGCTGAGCATGGGACAGACATTTTAATTTAGAAATTTAAGTTCCAATCTTTGTACAAACAATGGAGATTTTGTATGTGTATTAACCCCATAAAAATTTCTATAATAAAATGTTACAGAGATCACCAACCAGATGTTGTTCAGATATTCAGTATTTTTTTAAGGGAACAAGGAAATCCTAAATATTGCCTGAATATACTGTATAGTTTGTCATGTACTGACCCAGGCAATCGGCACCTGAGAGATCCTTGAACAATGTCCTCTTAATACACTGAGTGTTATTGACAGTGCTGTGGTGAGTAGAGAAGGATAAATATACAGTTTGAACATCTGTTGTACAGCCAATGTTTTCTATCAATGAGACTAAGATGGTAAGTCCAACCATTGGAAAAGCTGCTCCCCTCTCCCCTTTTCATGAGGTACATTCATTTGGGAACATATCCTTCCCTTTCTTCTTTACGGGTGCGGTGAAAGCATCTTGATTGGTCTGAGGCAAACATGACCCTGGCTAAAGACACAGTGACTTTAGGATTGTTGAAGGACAGGATTTTAGGCAAGATAAAAACTTGATAGCAACGCTCTTTTTCCTTTAAGATGTTTCTTTGTGGTCCACGTACATAACCTTTCTTCTAAAAAACAAAGCAAGCCGACATGGCAAAACTAGGGTCTACTTGTTTAGTCTGAAAGTAAACTGCCCTAATTTAGCACTTGGAGAATATATGCTTGCTTTGGATAAAAGTAGCTACTTCCAAGATACTAACAGGAACATTTCCAGATGTTTGTAAGATAGAAGTTCATAGAACAATCAATCTTCAGCATTTAGAATATTCATAAAAAGCAGTCTTCTTTTACTCTGAATTTTCTCTCAAAGAATATACCATTGTGTTTACTATTTTTATTTGCAAGCTCTCAGTTTCTCATTTTCTTACTCTTTTACTAACCCAGTATGGAATTTTCAATACAGTTCTCAATATGTGTTTGAGAGGACATTAGTAATAGCTATAACACCTATGGAAATCTACAAAGCTTTAGCAACCATGAAAGAAAATGAAGAGGACATGACTAAGTAGACAGATGAACAAAAGACTGGAGAACAAAGGCTAATGTGCTCACCCAATTCTTCATTTATAATTGATGATATCATTTAATTTAAGCTTTCCCCTTGAAAAAAGTTTTCCATTCCAAAGTCTTAAACACTCATCACATGTAATAAACTTTCACTATTGACAAATAATTTTGTGACATATGGAGAAGATGGATTTTTTTCTTTTAAAACTTCTACGAGTTAGACTAGACTATTGCTAATGTTTCTAACACAGTGAATTATTCTTCTTTGCTCATCCACAAAACACTTGAAATTTCATAAATATTTTACTAGTTCATAAAAATAAGCACAAAGTAATCACAACTCTGTAAAAATATTACCTGGGGAAATGTATTCAAATATGCTTATTAACAACATTGTTTATGTATACAACCATTTATAATTAAATGGCAATTCACAATGAATTTTTACTATACTCTACGAAGAAAATTTTTGTTGTAGTAGTGTTGATGGCTATCAAGCAGCTAATGTATATCTTCCATAAATTATCCTGCTCTACTGCAGAATTTCCTATTTTATTAAATATATCACACAGCTGGGTATGGTAGAGCATTCTGTAGTTCCAAACTCTGAAGACAAAGGTAAGAAGATACTGAGTTCATGTCCAGATCTGGCCTTATAATAACAACAGCTTAGCAGCAAAAGTTATACTGAAATATGTTCTTTATGGAAAACAATATGGTTCTTCTCTGAAAATAATGTCAACACGAATATGTATGTACAGGGATCTCTCTGTATCAGCGTGATTTGGATTACTTAAGAAATATGCTGAAGCATGATGTATCTTAGTTTTATGTTTTTGAGGAACCTCCATATATATTTCCACAGTGACTGCACTAATCGACATTTCTATAGCAATATCTAAGAGCACTCTGATGATGTGGGATACCTCTCTGTATGCTGTGAATATATTTTATCATCATTGATTAATAAAGAAAATTGATTTGGCCAATTGACTGGCAGAAATCCAAGCAAAGATACAGAGAAAAAGATGGTGAAGTCTGCGAGACACCAGCAGTCACTGATGAAGCAAGATGTGAGGTAGCAAGCCGCAAACCTCATGGTAAAATGTGGGATAATAGAAATGGATGGATTTAAGTTGTTAGAGCTAGTTAATAATAAGCTTGAACTAATAGGCCAAATAGTTTGTAACTAATATTAAGCCTCTAAGTGGTTATTCAGAGCTGGCAGGCAGGAGAGAAGCTTCCAATTGCATTTACCAGAATTTTCTTGATTACAGTCATTATGACAGAATAAGATGAAAACTCAATACAATTCTTATTCATATTTCCATGTTTTCATAAATACTAAAGATTTTCTTGTATCTATTTCCATTTCCATTAAATTACATTTTATTTAGTCATATTTATAGTGTTTGTGGCAAAATTCTTATAAAAGGAGATAAACTTTGTAAGTGAAATCAACCAGGCTCAGAAAGATAAATAAGTTTTTCTCCCATATGCAGAATCCAGATTGATATTCCATAATTGTGTGTGTGTGTGTGTGTGTGTGTGTGTGTGTGTGTGATCTGAAGTAGAAGGGGAGCTATTTGGGCAGAATACAAGGAATAGTGGGCTTCTGAGAAAGAGTTTAATGGATATGAATATGAAAAAACTACAATGATATCTATGTATGACAATGTCATAATGAAGCCCAATATTGTGCACATTAGCTCTGTATTTAGCAAAACAAATAAATAAAGAGCTATCAAATGACTCAGCAATTCTAAACTAAGCAGATATTGAAAGGAGCTATCAACATAGCATGTACATTTCAAGATATTCACAGAAGGCATCAGTGAAAAAAATTACCATGTATAAACATTTAACATGGTATTTTTTCTGTTAATATACATTATTTCTTTGCCTTTATGTAACATTTTTAATTAAGGAAATTATAAAGATACACAGAAATATATTTACTCATTCCCATTAGAAGAGCATATATGTATTATTACCAATTTTTTCACAAATGAATTTCAAATTAAGATAATATTTCTTTTTTCAATCACTATACCGGAACTTTAAAGATGCTTCTAGAATTCATGTGTTTCATACCACATCTAAAAACATGAAACTTTTCATGCTGAAAAAGTATTTAATAGAGAAAAGTTTGCAGATGAAAAATTGCATCTAACACTGCACCCTGCAGCCTACAGTATAACTGCTTTAAAATCTAGGGAAGGGAAAATAGTTAAAGTGCTGCATAGCCATGCATCTTGCAGGGATCAGAAGTTATCATTTTTCATACTTGTCCATGGTGGCTTGTTTCAGTATGGCACTCTGCCTCACTGTGATGCATCTGGCTGTAGAATCATGCCGAAGTGGGATAATACACTGTCCTGGTTTGGACTTCCCCTAAAGGCAGACATAGTTGCTATAATAACCGTGATAAATTGTGTGGCACTCTAGTGAAAAGTTAAAGACTCCCCCAAGCTTTATAAGTGTTTGAAGAAGGATGCTTGGGTCCTTTTCAGTTTTCCATTTCCATTTTCAAAAACAAATCAAAAAAACTGAAGCCAAAATCTAGTATGAGGATTTCACCATGCAAATGCTAATAACAGAAACATTTTATTTTATGACCTTTAAAAGTTCTTGCCCAAATCTACTGAGCATCAAATAATGGTTCAGTTAAGATAAGATGCAGTTCATTTTCTTGTTTTAGTAGAAGTTTCACCTTAAGATACATCTATTTCTTTGATTCTAAACATATAACACAATCTCAATGTCTAGGGCCTCCTGTGTTTCAGGCAGTTGACTGTTGGAGAAGCTCAGTGAGGAAATCATGTTCCTTCCTCTTGAGAATTCTGATATGGGGAAAGTGTTGCTCAGAATGCAGTATAAGCACCAATAGGCTTCACTTCATCCAGTAGTAATGTTCACTGACAAATAACAACCTTATGATTTTTTTATTCTGTCTTGAATGATTTCATATTTTCACAGGATTGTCAAAACAATGTAACACTTAAGATCAATTTTCATGTCTAAATGGGGAAAAATAAGAGTGTGTGAAATAATCAGTACTTTTAGGTGAGGAAACTACACATTTCAGTAATATGATATTTATCTTGAATATTCAATTTTAAAAAAACTTAGGTGAAATATATAAATTAACATTGTTTAACAGCTGACCATCTACAGATAGAGTAATGTCATACTACAGAGAAGAAATACTATTTCTACACATGAAGAGGAAGATAGCAGATATTCTGCAGCTAACACCCCAGAGAAATGTGTAAGTTCATTGAGGTCCACCACACTGGAAAGAGTTTCAGATCCAAGGCCATTTTGTGGGAAAAAAATGGGCTGAGTGACTTTAGCCAGGTAATTCAGCAAGGCCAGAAGCACCCAAAAGAAGAGTGGCAGAAAAACTTTGCCTTTTCTTTCTTAATACTCCCTCTGATGCAAATGCTAACATACCCTGAGTTCTTAGTGATCACTGTTTTAGAATCACCTTTCTGAATAACTTTTAGAAAATGAAGATTTTTACCTAGGTTGTCAGTACTTCAAAGTCACACACATTCAAACACTGAATTTCTTGCTTCCCTCTTTTTTACATAACACCAATGCTACTCTAATGACTCAAATTTTCAACTCCATCAAAATTTATTTCAGAGAGAGCATTGCTCAACACAAAAGCACATCAGTTTCCTTATTGCCATAAAGAGTATTTTAAAAAATACTTAGGTGGTGCCAAAAATTATGACTGAAAAGAGAAGAAATATTTTGGGAAAACATTTTCTAACATATGGTGTTTGAAGTCAAAGACAGAACAATTTTTTTAATGGACCTAAAATAGTACAAAAGGAAAAAGGGGAGTCTGATATTACATATAATGAACTCCAGTACTTCATGGGTAGAAGAAAATGAATTTGCAAAGATCTCATGGAGAAGTAAGAGAAAATAATATAACTTCTGAGGCATGAAGTCAAGGTGTAGGAACATTTCAAGAAGAGAATATATGTGTAATTATTACCTAGAAGTGTTGTAAGAGCAAGATAAAAATCATGTTAAACTTAGATTGACAATCATGACCACAGATATGGATGGAAATAAAAAGGTGATACGTGGTCCTCAGCTTCTGGTGTCTGTTCGAGAAATCCAGACTTCCAATTATCACTTATGCATCGATGCTTCCAAGTGCCTTATTTTTTTTATTTTTTTTTTACTGTTGTTGAAGTAAGACACCATGGACAAAGAAACTAATAAAGGAACATGTTTAGCATGGGTTTCTTTTTTCAGAGAATTAGAGTCTGTGATGGAAGAACAAAGGAATGGCAGCAGGAACAACTGTGAGCTTACCTGTTGATCCACAGGTAAGGGGCAGGGTGAGAAAATACTGTGAATCCCATAAATCTTTTAAAACCTCAAAAAGACAGTGACAACTTCTTCCAACAAGGTCACCATAGTAACTGTTCTCAAATAGTGCCACTAACCGGAAATGAAGTATTCAGCTATATGAACTTATGGGGCTGACTCTCCCAAACCACCCCAGTTCTCTCAAGGCAGTTACATGGGATAATGTCATTGCTGATATACTGATACTATAACAGAACATACTAATCATGTATTTCCCTTTCCCTTAGCTAGTAATTGAAATGTGGACATGATAACCAAGTATCTTTGATTATGGAGGTGCAGATTAGTGAGCAATTTGAGAGAAGAAAAAATGATTATGAAGATTCTTCAAAGAATGCTGTTATGGCAGCTTCCATTTTAGAAAGAGGGAGAGAGAGAGAGAGAGAGAGAGAGAGAGAGAGAACTTACTTTAGAGCTCTGTTTAGCTATTATTCTTCAGCAGCTGGATTTGTGTGTTCTCTAATATGTAGAAAGTAATATAACAACAGTACTTTAAAATTATTAGACAACATTCTAGAAAAGTTACAATACCAACTGACTAAAACCAGAATAAAACCCCAAATGAAACAGGAGAAGGAAAATAAAAGTGGCTACATTGAGCTGTTTGTTTGTTTGCTTGTTTTCCCCAAGAGTTTCAATGTATTTAAAAGGCAATGAGAAAAGTAAAGTTGACAGACACAGCTTGGAATGAAAAAATGCAATAAATAATTTATAATTAATGAATATATGTATACTAGATTTAGGTTTTTCAAAAGGATTTTCTCATTAAAGTAAAGATGTTAGTGTGTTTAAAGATGCTTTTGTGCTATAGATTTTAGTAGGCAGCAGAACTCCATATAGTGATTTCAAGTGTCATTCTGATCCATCTGGTTAGACTGTGGCAACATTCACCCTTGTGGGCCTTCATCTACCCAGGCTTATATGGTGGCTACATTTTCTGTGCTCCACTCGACATAATTATATTCAGGTAGTTTTCATGCAGTGTTGTGGGGTTTTTTTCCCCCTTCAGATTTAAATGCAGGATTCCATTTTATCACAAAGGGGTGAAGAGTTGGCCTGCAGATATCTGCCAACTTGTATTTCCATATCAGCATCAGTTTTGTTTGGAGAGTAATCTATCTCTAGGACTTCTCAACAGCTATGTTATTTCTTTTACAGTGGTTTCCTTGCACAATTTACCTGCATAGGTTTATGTTTCCTTAGTAACAAACACAGAAAAAAACAACTGTTCATGCAGTCTCTACATGCCACTAAAAACTACAGATTACCTATTCTTTCAGACTTTCATCCCAAAACAATAATTTTTGCTATCACAACCTAGGTTTTGAAGCTTGTTTCCTAAAATTTAAAATGACTATAGCACTTGTAAAAATAGAACTAAAATATGGAAGTACAAGAAAAAATGTGTTTAAACTATCTCTATACAGTTCTATAATTCCATGAATATTTCTCAAGAAGTAAATTTAATTAGCCAACTTCTACAAGTGCCAAAAGCTTTGCTAGTGGTTAGCTATTTCTAGTACCCCTAGAGATTATAGTCCATATGAACATTTTTGAATCAATAATGAGGAAGCAATGATCTTGAATAAATTATATATATTTGGTTAGGTTCCCATATGACTTCTCCATGTCCCATTCATTTTTATTGGCCTCTAGCTCTCTGGCTTCACTGTCCCCATACCTGTACACTATTTATGTCTTCAAATCCCCAGTATTCTTCATACCTACTGACATATGAGCTAAATTAGCTAATCCCTTCTCCCTTAATACATCCTCCTCCCAGAGCCCTGGTTCTACTTTTTTTAGCTTCTACAGAATTCCAACGTGAAAACATAAAATTAGTGATTCAATTTAATATTTGATATCCATGCAAACATGGATACTCTGGCTTCCACTTTTCCCATTTATGTTTAGATTTCCTTTTCTTGTATTATTCTTCGATCATTGAAAGAAACCAAAAATTTCCATCAGAAAACTCCAAGAATTAATAAACACTTTATCCAGACTAGCAATATATACAAGTAACATATAAAATAGGCATAGAAATGAAAACAAAACAGACACATAGGAAAATGTAATGGAAGGACTAGATTTTAAGTCTATAAAATTATAACCACCTGATTTTTGACCAAGATGCCAATAGACATTGGAGGAAGGACAGTGTCTTTAATAATTGGTATTTGGAACCTCAGTGTCTATATGTAAATAATGAACTTAGAACCGTATCTGTCACACTGCACACATTTTAACTCCAAATGAGTCAAAGAACTCAGCATGAAATCCAAAACTTTCTAGAAAAGAAGAGCTATGTTACCACACATAGGAACAGGTAAGGACTTTCTAAATAGAATTTAATTTGCTTAGCAAATAAAGGCAAGATCTGACAAATGGAGAAAATTGGGAGCATGGGGACCTGAGGGAGGGTTGAATGGGGGAGGGGAGAAACAGGGAGGCGAGCAGAGAAAAATGCAGAGCTCAATAAATAGGAATGAAAAACTATATACAAAAGTATAAAAAAAGAACCGACAAATGGGATCTCATGAAACTAAAAAGCTTAAGCATACCAAAGGAAAAATCCTACCAAGTGAAGAGGGGGCAGACTACAGAAAAAGCAAATATTTGCCGGCTATACATTTGAAAAGGGATTAAGACCTAAATTACGCAAAGAACAAAAAATCTAAACATCAGAGAAACAAACAAACTTTAAAAATATATTGTAGATCTGGAAAGAGAGTAATCCACAGAAGAAATGTGAGTGACTAACGAATAGCAGTCAAGCTTGGATGGATGAGGGGATCAGAGTAACCCTCTCTCTCAGTGCTAAGCTGTTTGCCTGTGGTGGATTCAAGGAGATGGGAATCAATGCTCTCAGTTGTCTAACCACTGATGACCACACCAGGCTACAGTGGATAATCATAATGCAATCCAGTGGTCACATAGACATCTCTGGATAAGATAAATTGGTCATAAAGCAAACCCAAAAGTCATGGATCCGAGAAAGGGACTTTTAGGGTACAGTGTGGGCTGATACTGATGAAAGTGATATCAAAAAAGATGAAGGAAAGAGTAATCAAACTGTTTGCATAGATGTATATAATTGTCAAAGGACAAAATTAGTAAAATTGTCACTTTAGAACTAGTCATTATTCAATTATAGCTAAAAGAAAACGTGAACAATTAATAGCATCATTATATATCAATGTGAATTATATAAAACAACTATAAAGCAAGCCTAGTATGATAGGTACACAATAAAAGTAATAATATATTTCACCAGTGTTTAGCATAAAAATTTTTGTAAAACATTGAAATTCATACAAAAGAAAGTGTGTGTGCATGCGCACACAAACACACACACATGCACACACACATACACACACACACACACACACCTCAAGTTCATTAATTAGAAGAATCATTGTCATCACAATATCTATATGCTCCAAGGCTTTCTGTTTTCATTAAAATCCACATCCCAATACAAATGATACTCTTTATCAAAATAGAAATACCTCCGTAGAAATTTCTATGAAATTACAGGAAAACCTGAATAACTAACATCATCTTAACAAAAGGAACAAAGAAGGAGTTATACTAATGGACTTCATAATAAGTTGGAAATGCACGTTTGTCAGTGTATTACTCTCCAGCATTCCAAACCAGATTAACAGAACACAGTAAAGAGCACTGAATAAAATATACCTATCTAAAGCTAACTGATTATCTACAAAAGTGCCAGGAACAAATACTGGAGAAAGCACACCTTTCTTATTAAAAGCCCTGGGGAAAATATATCCATATGCAGAGAAATGAAATTAGGCCACATCTTCTACAAGTTGATAAATCAACTAAAATGGATTAAAGACATAGGAAAAGTTCTATTTTATAAAATTTCTTAAAATATATAATATACAGTTTAACTGGAGTTACCCTGCATGGAAGGATGATGTTTTCTCAGGAGTCAAACTCAAATGAAGCCCTGTGTCATTTAAGAGACCTAAGCATAAGGCAACGCCCTTTGAGTTGCTGCAAGGGGTTTGAGTTCCATGACTTTCTCCAAACCATACATGAAATTGCATCATTCTTGGCTGCCTGCCAGAACTTTCGGCTAAACCATCATTGCTAAAGACACTATATACTTCTGACTCAGAAAACCAAAGCTAAAACAGACAAATGGGATTATATGCAACTCAAAAGCTTTTTCTCAGTAAAGGGAATGATCATAATTCAGAAACAGCCTGAAGTTGGAAAAGAATATTTGTGATACACAATTTTAACAGGAGATTCATCTCCAGAATATATAAGCTACTCCAAACACTCAAAACAAATTAGTATTAATGATCCATTAAAATGGACTATTTCTCTGAAATAGACGTACAAATGGCTAACAGGTAAATGAAACATCAACAGTGTCACTAACCACTGAAGAAATGTGCATTACTTTGTGTCAGTAAAAATGGCCAGAAGCAAAACAATTACGCAGCCAGCACTAGCAGGGATCTGAAGGAGAGGGAAGCCTTTTACCCTAAGTGTGTGTGTGTGGGGGTGACTACAGACATAATGGAAAACAGCTTGGAGCCTTCTCGAAGAACCAGAAATAGAACTACCATATGACCTGGCAATCCCATTATTATCTATCTTCCCCTGAGAATGAAACATCCATCTCAAAGAGCCCTCCACACTTTCGTGTTTATGACAACACTGTCACAGAAGCCATGAGTGAAAACAACCTGTGTTCCAGAAGAGATGAACAAATAGATAAAATCAGTTACATAGGAGAATACTGTTAAACAACATGGAAGAATAAAGGTGTTTCATGTGACGACAAGGTTGGAACTGGACAGTATTATGTTAAAAGACACAAGTGAGACAGAATTAGAGGGATACATCATAGTCTCACTCATAGATGGAATCTAAAAGGCTGACTGATAGAAACTGAGATTTTTGATTCCTACACCATTGGCAAATAGTGGAGAAAGTGATTGGGAAAGGTTCAGCAATGAGTACTAAGTTACAATCGGGTAAGAACAAAATGTTTTGAGCTGCTATTGTTCAGCAGCATGCAGACAGATAACAGCAAGGACTATGCACTTCCAAGTCATGGAGGGAAAGACTCCAAGAAGAATTGACTAGTTTTAACAGTATTATATTAAACTATATATGCACCGAAATATCAAATTGCTAAATTTGTATATATAAATTTAACATATTTATATGATCAAAGAAATTTAATTTAATTAATAATAGAGATGTATTGGAAGATGAATAACAAGATGGATTTCAGGTATGAACTATGAAGAACATTCCATTCTGTCCTTACAACTTGATCATGTGGTCTCAGATTTTTGGCCTTTGAACACTGTCAAATATGAGTTCTGTTAGGGTCCTGGAGAAATCCCACAAAGGACGACCATCCACTTACGCAATCAGCAAGAACATTTCCTATTCCAGCATACTGGGTCAAGCATCCTACATAAAGGCAAGGTGGCAATGATCCCGAGAAGAGCTCACAGGCTCCTTTGAAGCACTGCAAAGGTGAGGTTATATCAAGCAAGTGGCAATCGTCATATTATTGCATGCTAACTGGTCAGCCAAGGACTAGTCAGTGCTCGGTCAGGGCTATAGTTTTCTATTTTGGGCAGACCTGGACAAGTCCCAGCCTTTGTCCTTATTTACTTAGCTTACTGATTGTGGAGACTTGCACCAGCCTGGCCTGGCCTAGTATTGCATCTACCAGGCCTCCTTCTTGCTGCTGGGGATGTTAGATTGATTGTACTTTGTGTCTCTTCCTCAGTCTCAGAAAATTGAAATGGAGGCCTGATATCTAAGAGAAGACTAGGCAGCCGGTTACAGTGTCTGCTCAGTCATTTCAAGTTTCACGTCAAATCCATTAAAAAGTGGTGGCTCATTCTCATTACATATGTGATACTCTTTTTTTTTGCAGAAATACACACTAATTTTTATTGAATGAGCTACCTCCATTCCCTGGAATGGTTGTATGGTTCTGTTTTCATTTTTTTATTAATTTCTTAATTATTATTATTAAAAATTTCCACCTCCTGCCCCCTCCCAATTCCCTCCCC
>LOEQ01001661.1:1866-21269 GCA_001685075.1 Bramus lutescens | reverse complement strand
TTCATCTTTTTGGGTATGGGTTACCTCACTTAGTATAGTGTTTTCTATTTCCATCCATTTGTATGCCAGTATATTTGCAGGCAGATCATTGCTATGGGTTGCAGGGTTTGTAGCTCAGTGATATTGATGATTGCTTATGGTCACTGATTTCAGTTTATTTGATTTGCTCTGAGTATCACATGTGCATGTGCTGATTCTGAGATCAGATGCTGGAATTGTGAAGAAACCTCTGCCTTTAATGTATCTGTATTACTCTCAGTGATGGATCCTATTTTAATAAGTGCAATGCAGACTTTGACCTTTGAAAAAACTATAGTTATTCTTTTACACTAATGATGCACTTAAAAGTGGTAACAGCCCTAAACCTGAAAAGTTTAAAGGAGTGTGAGGCATAAATAAGGAAAAGAGAAACAGATGAAGAAAAAATGGAATTAAATGAACGGAGGCATGGTATTTGCACATTTATGCAATTGGAAAATGTCATCTCAGGGTTATCAAATATTCTTTTAAGTCAGCTTAAGTTTCTGTCAATTGTATAAATCTTAGAGTATGGTCTAATGTTGGGGAAATGGGCTTAAAACAAATAGCTTGGAAATATTTATTTTTCGAAAATATAGATGCATGTTATTCACAGAGAAATACATATAAAAGTACTCTTTATACATGTAAAGTGTGGTGCATAATTTAGTTACATAAGCAAAATTATGTAAATTTATGGCCAATGATTAATCTTCTTAAGGATAAGTGTACTTCTAAAATAACTTAATTTAGGTTCAGTTCTATAATATTTGGTCCAAGATTTTCTACCATTTGGATGACCTCTACTTTCCTATATATAAAAATATTCTATATCTAAAAATTAGCGTTTTCTCTCTAATAAATTACTGGGATAGCTATAAATGTCCAATGTCATTATTTTTGTTTGTCTGAACTATAGAAAGCACAGAAACTTGCTGCATTTCATTACTTAAACACTGTATTGCTAATTAAGTTCAGTTTATAAAACTCAGCAGTAATTTGTGCTATGGAGAGCGATAACTAACACTAAAGACTTTGAGAACGTCAAAAAGAAATGTACTGCTACAGAAGCACACACATATATGTACATATTTGTATATGTGTATTTCTATACATATGTATATGTACATGTGTGTTTGTACTCACGTGTGTGTGTGTGCTTTAAATTTAAAAGGGCTTATCCTATAATAGGGATATGGCGGTAACACCCCTTTTAGAGACCATAGGCTATCAAACAAAAAGACTAGTGTCATAAATATTTTGCCTCTCTTTGAGTTGTTGCTCAGTGGGATACCATAGGTTCCCAACATTATCATTACTCTTGATTACTCTTGAAAAATTGATGGTGAGACACTACTGCTTAAAATATCAATATATCTGAAATATTGGACATGGAGAAACCAAACATTTACTGGTCTGGAAGCTTCATCTCTGCTTTTTATCTTTCACAGTTCTAGAAGATATATATATATTACTAGAAAATAAAATTCATCATTAATCTCAACAGTTACTAGATTTTTCATAAGCCTTTGATCAGAAACATCTATTCTTTTTTGATAAGTCATCATATTGTTAAATAAATTCATCAAACATGCTTTATTTAAAAGTAGATAGCAATTAAGGTGGAAATTCACAACTGGTCAAGATGAAGTAAGTAAGATATCAGGGCATGTTCAGCATCTTGTGTGCTTTTCCTAAGTTTCAGAGAGAATCACAGATGAAGGGGTAAATGTTTGTAAATGCAGAGGGCATGGATAATTAGAACAAAACCACATTTTCAAGCTATACCAGGCAAGCTTCACAAATGAATTCACAGTGTTTGTAATGGCATGCACAAGCCCTGCACAGAAACACACAAGAACATACCCCAGCAAAAAGAGTAGATGAGGCCACAAAGTCCCATCCACAGCTGAAGTCCTATTGGCAATTGATGGGTTCTTGGAGAAGACAGTTTTGTTCAAGATATATATGCCTGAAGAGGCTACTTATATATCCAGGAGGTGAACTTACACATACTAGTAATACTGAGTAGGTTAGTGGGTTCAAAACAAACAAAACCAAAGAAAGATATGCAGTTGGGAAGGAATAGTAGTGGGGGTGATGGAGAATAGAGGTGAGGGACTAGGGGATGCACGAATAACAACTGAGCTTGTATTAAAAAGGTGGAAAACAATAAAATTCCAAGAGTGGAAGAAACACTTACAATTTTATCTTATTGACATTTCTGTGAAATGAACATGCCCACCTCTCAACATTCTTCACAAGGAATATATTTTTATATTCAGAGTTTGCTTTAAAGATATATCCTTGTATTGATTCTCATTGATTTTTTTTGTTAAGCATATTTTAAAATTCATTATTTTGTTTGTTTTATTTTATTTTTTAAAGAAATACTATCTTTTTTTCATTTTGCATACCAATCTCAGTTCCCACTCCCTCCCCTTTCCATTCTTTGCACATTCTCCCCCACACCACTCCCCATCTACTCCTCAGAGAGGGTAAAGCACATTGCTTTGGGGAAGGTCCAAGGCCCTGTACTATATCTAGGCTGAGTAATGTATCCATCCTAAGAGAATGGGTTCCCCAAAAGCCAGTACAAGCACTAGGGATAAATCCTGGATGTGAGGGCGATCTGGATGTGATATTTGTCACTCCACTGATTGCCAGGGTTGATTCTGCTGATCTGGCTTGCTAGGCAGGTGTCCCCTTCTTCCCTTACTTCTCCATGTGCATCCCTCTGGAAGCTGTATGCGCCATCGAAGAGGATGACCTTCCCCAAATAGAGGAGAACTGGTCTTTGGTCAAGGGTGTACGAGTAGCTGTGCTCCACGGCTAGAACCTCCAAAGAAGCTTTCCTTGAACTTTTTTAAAGTCTCTTCCATTGCTGAAATTCTTCCATTTGAATCTTCTGCTTCTGCAAGGTTATGAATCTTCATAGTGAGGATGATTTGACAGAAAGAGGTAGAAAGAGCGCCAGGAGTTATAACTGCTCATGCGCACAGCACTCGCTGACCACCATGTTCCATCATCCAGCATGTACACCCAGGAGTCAAAACAAGGACTCCTATGGAGTACCTGAGAGAAGAAGCAGTCCGGACAATTTTAACAATCTTTCTTCAGATGGTGAAATCCTGTAAGTTAAGGGCTGGGTTGCAAAGTCATCTCTATTTAATACCTACCACTTTGAATTCTTGACTCTTGGCAAGTTTTAAGTTGTCGATGCATTTAAAAAGAGAAGAAGAAGGAAAATAGGAGCAATAGGTCAAAGCAAAGACGGCACTTGGAAAAGAGGAACAGTAAGAAACGAAGAGCAGAGGGGATATAATAGAAGAAACCATGTGACATAGTGTCAGAAAAGGAGACCCAAAACAGTTAGTTGTACTTGAAAAGCAGAAAAAAATATAAAGTGTATTTTATTAGTACTCCATGTTTTCATTAAAAATTAAATGTGTGAGGAGTGTATTGGGGTGGGATTGACAGAAGATGGGGGAGCAGGAGAATGGGAGGGAGAAGGAACTGGGATTGGTATGTAAAATAAGATTGTTTTAATAATAAAATAAAATAAATGTGCTATTTTAGAAGAGATACAAGTGTATAATGGAGTATACAGAGCAGGTGCACACAGAATACTCACATGTAACATACTGGCACGGTACTTGCTTCGTATGTTTTTCTATGAGTATCCATCCTAATTTTCTCCCAAAACAATCCTTCCTTTTGCCAGATAAGTTTGGAATGAGTCACAGTCTCACAAAATTCTTTCTAACTTCAGTTTTTAGAATCCTTTACAGAAACAAGTGTCAATGCCTGTCCTGGGATCCATTGTAAAATGGTTTTCCCAAAAGTTTAATGTAACTAAAATTGTATATTAGATATTTTATTTATTAATTTCTTCCAACATATTAGTCCTCATGTAAGTACTTTTATGTCATATAAGTAGAATTAGAGACTCAATTTCATTTAATAGAAAAATGAAATAGGTGTTGAATAAATAACCTTATAGCTTTTGCAATTGCAAATGCTGTCTTTTGAGTGACTTTTCTGTGAAATCACAGGTAGATTTAGTTATTACAATTGAGTATGTTTCATTCATTAACATTTCACTTACAGTTATATTGACACTGAAGCTTCACCATACACTTTTAAAATAACAGAGTCGTAAAACTGCATCGTGTTCAAAGAAGATGAAACCATTGCGGTATCAAGAGAAGCCAGTTAAGTGTCATGTCTCTGGCTTGCAAACCCTGTAATTCTCGAATATCCAGCAGTCTGCCTCCATTTCTCAGCAGCAAATCATTAGCCGGGAACTGGGGTGAGACCTCATTATCACTCACTCTACCTTTACAGAATATGTTAGAAGTCTGCCCTGAAGCATTGTCAAACACATGGTACTGAATACATTTTTCAAGTATGTTTTGTGATTTGGCCTCCTGCATTTGCAACCATGCTTGGCTGGCTTGTTCATTAATTCACTAATTGGTAAGTCTCTAACATTTGTGGAAAATTGGTCTGCTCCTCTGTAACTTTAGCGGGCATTAAGCTTACAACTTTATGGATATTTTCAACTTTAAAATATACATGTAATCAACTTATTTGTTTGCAGAACCATCTCTTCAACTTTGAGGCTAATATAGTACATTAGTAGAAGCTAAGTTAGATTATATATGATTAAATCCCTCTAAATAAAATAAATACAATGAAATTAAAGACAATTATCAACTTGAGATAATTAAGAAAGTTAGCTATCTAAATTAACTAGGATTTAAAATTCAATATGCAAATGGGCAGGGAAATTGAAAAATAAAAGTGGGCAATAGACATGAAATACGATAATCATATTATAAATTAAATAATTTAAAATAATAATAGTGCATTATCAATCATCAAAGATATATCTTAAGTTATGCTCATATATTGCAAGTATGTAACTATTTCCTTGCATAACACTAATGAAAGCATTAAACAATAACAACTGAGACAGATGAAAAATAAGCACAAACTGCTTTTTTCAGAAATAGGGCAATTATCTATACATACAATTCAATAATGTGCAAGAACATTTGTGATTTTGTTTTGTTTTCTTTATATTAAATAGAGATAAGATTTATTCTATTTCAGCACATTGACACATGAAAAATACTGATGAATCTAGTATAGTATTAAAGATAAAAAATAAATAAAATTAAGTTCTAAATGAAACCACGTACCTAAATGCCTCTAACAGAAATTTTACTCCATAGGCTTCTGTGGCACTGTAGCTTGCATGCTAATATTGGCCACTTTAGAGTCAAATACACATGGACTTCTGTTGTAGAAAGAGAGGGAGAAGGCAGCAACTGGATTTATTTTGAGCTCTTTTATTAATTGCAGTTCAATATATTTTTAAATTGCTATGTGTATAACAATGAGTTTCTGCTTTCCCATTCAATTGGCACTTAATATGAGAAATACATTTTAATCTAGATTTTCCAATTCAGTGATAAAAGTAGTCAAATAATAATGGACTATTTCCATCTATAATGCTCCAAACATATTACCTGACCTATTTTAATGTGTAAAAACATAAACTATGAGCATACCATTTACCCAAAACTAAAAATATTGTCAGTTCCTAGTCACAAGGACAGAAATAATGCTAGAAACATTTCCAGTCAAATAAGGGCATCTTTTACTGGGGTGTACTCAACATGTGTGTATAACAGGAGAACCAAATCTTCATAACCTCAAACAGCGCCTGTGGAATCACCAGGGCATGATCAGGGTTATTATCTCAAAATGTAATTAGATCTAATTACTCCTCAGATTACTCTCCCTCAATTTTCACTCTCCCAGTTCTTGTGCACATTGATTATGCCACACAATCATAGTCTCACTGATTTGTTGTCTTTTAATCGGTCTCTAGTGTTTCTGTGATGTATATTAATCTTCCCAATATCGTTGTGGGACCTTTAAAAACACCACCTAATCCATATTCTGCAGTGCTATTGACAATCAGGAAATGTTTCTTTAATGCTAACATGATGAAGCAGAAGCAGTTCAACATGGACTATTAAAACACTTAGCTATGTGAGAGCTGTGCCAAAGATGGAATTGAGAAATCCACTGGATCCCAGCAAATAAATAAATATATAAAATAAAAAATAAATAACAGCTGTACAGGTAAAGATGAAGCAAGGAATCCAGAATCAGTGAATTAAACAGGAAGCAAGAGATGGTCATAGTAAATACTTTGGAATGTATTTTATAGGTCTAGTCATGGGAAAGTAATGACAAATGTTCACATATTTCATTTTTTAAATTGTGTGTGTATATATATATATATATATGTTTGTATTGAAAATCTACAAGTCCCATTATTGTGGAGTTCAGAAAACTAAGAGTCTTCTGAACAATTAATAGTTGATTCTGTCCTACTTTGAGGAAACCAGGAATCAAGCACTTCTATCCAGTGAGATAACTTGTCAGCCTAAATATTTTGTTTAAAATGTGATATGTATATTGGTGTGGGAAGTCCTTCTGTTTGTGTGTTTCTTTTACTGGATAATGTATAGATCTGTTTCTTCCAGTGGCTTAGCAGAAATAGAACTAGGCAAGAAAACTGATTATTTCAGGTCTGAGCTACCCAGAACAAACAGGCGGCCTTTGCTAACAGTATATTAACTTTCTGAGAAATTTATATATGCATAAATTGTATTTTGCTCATATTCACCCTCACTCTGCCCCCAAATCCCTTCTACTTTAATCTCATACAGTCCCTACTTTATATTTCATTTAAAATTTTTCTTTAATTATTACTGTTACGTGCATACATACATATAAATATGTAAATACAACCTGTTTAATGTTGTTGTGATGTATATGCTCTTAGAGCTGATGTACTGGTACTGGATAACAACCAGTTAGGAAACTCATCCCTGAAAAAGACTATTTTTGTTTTTTTTGTTTTTTTGTTCTCTCAGCAGTCATTAATTGTCAATAGCTCTTCAGATAAGGGTGATAGCTGGTGATATTTCCCTAATCTATGCAGGCTTGTAAACTTGTGTTTTCATTGTCCAAATCTTGTTTAGCCTACCATATGTTTGAGACTTCATGGTTACAGCCTCCGTCTTGACTACAAGATACATTTCAGCAGACATCTAGCACTTCTGGTTCTTCCAGTCTTCCAACATCTTCTGTTGGAATGTTCCCTAATACTTAGGTGCAGACTTTATGCAGCAGATGTATTATTGGGGAATATGTACCCCAGAAAATATCTGTCATTCTCTGCCTTATGACTAGTTATGACTTTCTGTAATGGTCTTTATTTTTAAACTCTGTGCTTCCATGACTTATAGTAAAAGAACACAAAAACATTGTTATATGGTCTAACTGAAAAATGGTTCTATAAAATGCAGTTTCTCTTTACCTTTTATGTGCATTTTCTCATCATTTTAAAATAGAAAAAAATAGGGATATATTTTCTAATTTACTATGACAGCAAGTATGCTGATAATCCCACATTAGGGCATGGAATAGTAATAAAATGGTGGAACACAGTTACAAATACAATCATATTTACATCTTAAGTGCTCTGATGACACCATTACTCAATTGGCAATACCTGGAAATATTATTATTTCTAAACCAAATCTATTCAATTCTTCTATTAGCACTTTTCCACATTGGGAATTAGCTCTCTGCCAAGATTAAAAATTCAAGTCTATGCATCAGTTAAAATACATCATTAAAACTTCTGAACACTTCAGGAGCATTCATTCATAAGTTATATTTTATTTAAATATATCATCAGGTTATTTTAATTATTATGTTGTGTTATGTTTCTTTTCATGTCAAATCAGAAACAAAATAACACTTTTACTGACAATTAAGTTGAAATAGTATTATCTTTGTCTATGATTTCTGTTATAGTTTCTTTTCTGTTGCTATAAAAAATACTCTGACAGAAAATACTTTAGGCAATAAAGATTTTATTCTGGCTTAGAGTTCCAGAGAGATACAGTGCAGGGAGTCATGGCATCAGAAAGGAAAAACATGTCCAAGAAGATGATGGACCTCATTCTATTGGCACATAGGAAGATGGAAGAGAGAACCAGAGGTAGAGCAAGGCTAAAAATTCTCAAAGTCCACACTTAATGACACCCTTCCTTCAGTAGGCTACATCTAAAATTTCTATAATTTCCCCAATAGCACTATAAAGGAGGTCCAACTGTTAAAATAACAAGTCGATGAGGGATCTTTCAAATTCAAACCAAAATAATAACTGGGTTGTCTTTTTGAAATATGAGGAAAAAATAAAATTTATGAATCAAATGTGATATTTTTATGGACACAGCCCATCTTTGGATCTCATATCTAAAAAACAATTTTACAGTATGTTCTAAATCTCAGGATGTATGACTACATAATAATTGTTATCTTGTTTTACTTTTTCCATAAAAACTTGCATTTTAGCTATTATTATAACTGCTATACTACAGGTAATTATACTATAGGCAGAAGATAATAAGTTTATTTAGCAATCACGCTAAGAGGCTAACAATGTTCTTTTGGGACTCTCATTCTTATAAAAATATATTGATTCAAAAAATGCAAAATTAAATACCAATATGGCTGATATTCTACTCAGTGAATAAGCTAATGATCTCAATTAGCTTTTCTCAAAAGAAGAAATACAAATTACCAATAAGTAGTCATCAAAGTCCTGGATATATCCCCACAGGACTCCAAATCCTATTAGAGACATATTTGCTACACAGATCTCAATAGTTAAGACATGGATGATGACTAGATATCTATCAACAAATAAAAGAAACAGATATTCAAAAATAAGTTAACAACAATTAGTAACAATGACAATAAAAATGAGTTACATATGCTTCAATGAAGTTTAATTCCCCCATAAAGAAAAATGAAATCGTGACTTTTAGACAGTAATGGATAGAACTAGAAGTAATTATAACTAAGTGAAATAAGCTAAACTCACAAGGATAAAAATAAGTCTTTCATATTCAAATCAAATATTTTAATCCCTGATTTTGAGTGTTGTATGTGGTATGTGTTTGTGGGGTATGTGTGTGTGTGTGTGTGTTTGTATATCTGTGTGTGTTAGTCATGAGACTATGATGGTTCAAATGAATAGATTCTAAGTGAGGTAGATAATAGAATGCTTATTACATAAAAAATAGAAGAGGATGATTAGACGAGAGAACAGAGACAAGAGAGGGACAAGGAATGAGAAAGCAAGGACTTGGGGAGTCAGTTCCATAGGAACAAAGTGTGTGTGAAAAGGCCTTAACGAAACAATTTCATTGCTTGCTAATTATAAAATAGATAAAGGCAAAAATACTGCTTTAATAACTGAATTTTCACGTAGAAATTTATACCAAACAATTGGGGAATACCTGCTCTGAGGTTGAAAAGGAACATTAGCCAAAGTATATTATATGAGTGTCTTGTACTGTAAATCAGTCTAAAAACACAAGGCACTAGAAATAAAGTAACTGATTCTGATTTTGAATTCTGATTTCAAGTAATTGAATTAAAAAAATTAATTTACACTTACTTTTTTTTTCTTGAAACAATATGTTCCTATGTAGCCCCTGTTGACCTCGAATTTATTATATAGCCCAGGCTGGACTCTTGGTTTTTCTGACTCAGCTGTCTGAGTATTGAGACTATAAGCATGCACACTCAAGCCCATTTTTATGTTGATATTTCTTTAGTAAGCAATAAATATTAATCTTTTTCTAAGAATAACATGAGCAACACAAGAAAACATTAGGTACTGTTGAATTTGTTACTTTCCCTGTAGAGATAGAGTCAGGAAAGTTTACATATGTCCTGGCTCATCAAGCAANTATAGTTCTTTGTATATTATTTCTCAGTAATGCTGTTTTAATTACAACGTATCTGTGCATGTGGAGAAATAAAAACAGCAATGAATTACATGACTGTAGAGGCAGGAATCACATGGCAACCCTTGAAAGGCTGTAATTACTACTGTGTGCTTCTGTTCATATCATCCAGGGTAGTGAATAGGTAACACTAGCTTATATCATTGTGGTTTCCTCCATATTAAATGCAGTATGAATAGAATATGATGAGAATCAATACATACCCTCCACACCTAGGTTAGATACAGTTCTTTTGGACATTAGAAATGAAGATCTAGTCAGTTCAGTGGAATCCTTGGAGATGCAGTCCTGAGACTAGTGATAAAATTTTCATCTTTCCCACAAAGAATATGAGAACTTGATGAGGATCTTTGAATTTAGAGGTTACACTTGGGCATTCTATTTCTATCTGCCCGGTTTTCACTGAGCTCAGAATAAGAGCTATCCATCACATCTGCAATGTGTCACTTTTCTCAGACTTAAGGAATAAGGTAGTGTCAATGCAGATCACTAAGGTGCTACAGTTATCCCATATTGCCTATTTGAAAAACACACATGGTTGAATAAAAAAAATAGTATGATTCTGTGGAAGATATACATATGCATAGGTCTGTGGTGTTGTTTGAAAAAACAGGAGACATTTGTATTCTTCCAAAGGTGTCACACAGGGCATGCTCCAATCATTTAGATGGTGTGCCTTGCCTAGTGAATTTCAGTCAGCTTCTGATTATATTCCTTTGAGGGTAGCCAAAAACTCTGCTAAACTTGGAGCTGCAGTTGACACTTGATCATATTTGGTTGATTATAGCTGTGACAAAGGAACACAGATATCGTACTCAGATAATCATGGGGAAGTAACATTGCTTGTAGACATCAGTAAGAGTATCAAAGAAGGAAAGCACAGAATTTACTGAAAATTTTGTTTCCAGTAATTAATGAGAGTGGACATAAACCTGGAAATCTCGTGGATGTTAAGAACTCACACTAACTGAAGCTGGCAACTGATGGGGAAATAAAAGTAAAGAAGTAGATAAATGGGGAATTTGAATAGACTCGAGTCCTTAGGCCTTTCTCACATAATGGAATTTGAAACTTATTTCATATGTATGGTGTGTGATATTTTGGTGAAGACTGCAGGTAGCTATCCACTTGAAACGGATTTACTGCTTGCTAAAAGTGAGAATGCAAGCAGTTTAAATGGCATACTCTATTCACATCTCCATGCACACAGATTCTATTAGTCTAACCAATAGTCATTTTTGAAAATGAGTTTTACATGAACATTCTAATAGTCCATTTTAGAAATGAGTTTTACATGAATTTTTGTTTGGTTCATGTGATTATGTAGCCTTGGTTTTACTTCTATCCAATATTTCATTCCTCTAGCTACTGTTCCCATGATACACAGCTGATTTTACAGTGTGGTACATCTTCAAGACAAGTTTACATTCTGGAACTTCATTCCCAGTAGAAGCAGAGTCTCAATTTAAGGCAGAGAAACTGATATCAAATGCTTTTGTCTAGCAATACTATTATGCACGTTTGCAAGTACCCAAGAAATACCTTATTTTTAGGTTAACTCTCGATCCTTGTTTCAGTCTTTTGTCTGTAGATATTTAAATGACAAGTTTTAGTAAAGCTTGGCATTATCCATGTTTTTCGATTTCTATTTACCACACACATGAATAGACATGAATGTTTATTGTAGTTTTTAATGGTAAGCTAAATTAGAAACAAATTGAAATCTGAGTATAAATCAATGTTTTATTTTGGACTGCTTTTTAATGAATTAATGTTTGTTTTAAATCTTCATAGACTTGAATATCTATCTATCTATCTATCTATCTATCTATCTATCTATCCATATATATATATATGTAATTTCAAGGAGAAATTGATTAATATGAGTCCATTTGTGCTAAAAGGAAAACAGAGTATATATACATATATGTGTTTGAGAGTGCAAAGGTGTAGGACTTTAGTACATATATGAGGAAGGTCACACAATGGCTTATAACATAAGAAATTAGGGTCATTCATCTTTTTGTTACTACATTTGAAATACATGCATTTGTTGTAAAATAAGTAATAATTTAAAAAAACTTAAATAATAAGCAGAACTAATTTTGGCACATTCTGTAAGTTAATTCGCTTTTATCATTGTATGTGGCCAGGCAGTCATTAGAAGTCTTCAGATAGATACAAAGCCATGTTGAAAATAGACTGAAACAAAAATTAGAAACTAGAAAATGATGGACTTTTGTTATGAAGGCCAGTTGAAATATAGAAAGAAAGAGATGGAAGGAAAGAGGAAGGGAGGAGGGAATGGAGAGAAAAAGGGAGGTAGGATGGAAGAAAGAGAAAGAGAGAGACTGTGGGCCTGACATAAGTTTTTGAAACCTCACAGGCCATCCTCAGTGACACACTTCATTGAACAAGGTTATACCTCTTAATCATTCTATCAAAGAGTTCCATTCCTTGGTCTCTAAGCATTCAAATATATAAGCCAATGATAGTCATTCTTATTCAAACCACCACAAAAGATAAAACAAGACTTGAAATTTTGTGGGAAGGCCAGGACATGGGAATATAGTAGAGTGAGATTTGACTTTCAGGGAAAATGTAATGGATTACTTATTGATGGTTTAATATGCTTCACTAGAGTCAGTGTGGCTGGTTTCTCCAACTATGGTCATCTGTCCAAGAACTAAGTGAAGAAGAAAAAGAAGAAGAGGTGGAGTAGGAGGAGGAGAAGGAGGAAGGAAGGGTAATGAAGAAATGAAGAAAAAAATTAAAGACGTCCTTGAATTCAACAAAAATGAAGGCACAACATATCTAAACCTATGGGACATTATGAAAGCAGTGCTAAGAAGAAGCAAGTTCATTCATAGCCCGAAGTGCCCACTTAAGGAAAATGGAGAAAGTTCACATGAGTGACTTAGCAGCACACCTGAAATCTCTAGAACAAAAAGACGAAGACTCACCCAGGAGGAGTAGAAAACAAGAAATAATCAAATTTAGGACTGAAATAAAAAAAAAGGAAACAAAGAAAACAATACAAATCAAAGAAACAAAGAGCTGGTTCTTTGAGAAAATCAACAAGATAGACAAACCCTTATCCAAACTAATGAAAAGGCAGAGAGAGAACTTCCAACCTAATAAAATCAGAAATGAAAACAGGGACTTAACAGCATACACCTAGGTAATTTAGAGAATCATGAGGTCATACGACAAAAACCTATTCTCCACAAAATTGGAAAATGTAAAAGAAATGAAAATTTTTAGATAGATACAATATACCAAAATTTAAAAAAGACCAGGTGAGCAATTTAAATAGAACTATAAGCTCTGAGGAAATAGGGGCTGTCATCAAAAAACTCCCAACAACAACAACAAAACAAACAAACAAGCAAAAAAATGTTTTCTTTATGTTTACTTGGGCTTCATCTCTTTTCACTTCAAACTGAATATGGACTTCATTAAGACCTTATTCATCTTGTTCATGAAGGTTTCACAACATGGGTTAGCATAATCTCCTTTTTCTATGGGAGGATTTGGCCTATGCTGCCTACTGGATGCCAGATAACACATATGTGTGTGCATGTATATAACAATATACATTTATTAAAAGGCTATAGCACTAGTGTTAGAATTTTTGCAGACTTCTTAATGTGAATACAAGATAAGTTAAGTTCCATTAAACAAATCAGATTCCCTCAAGGTATATGTATACAGAGATTTCAATTTTACTCATTTCTATAAAATCACATACGTGTTACTGAGATTTTAATAGAATATAAGCTTAAATGTATTACATGTTTGGATTTTTGAGTATTATGGCCCTGTTTGTGCCAGAAATATGAACAGACAATTTCTGTTACATTCTCTTCCTAGTCTTCACAAGTCCCTGCAATAATAGCTTTGTTTGAATAAGATATAGTAATAGAATTTATTAAATATTTTACATGATATAAAATGTATTTGAAATTCATCATCTGAGAATTACATATTGAGTTTATTTTCATTTTCTCTTTCTATAATTTCTATCATTATGTGTGTGTGTGTATGTGTGGGCATAAATTTTCTTTTACATACATTTATAAATAATTTAGATACAGTGCAGTAAAAATAATAAAATATAAGTGTTATAATAATATGTTGCAATAAAATGTTTGTGAATATGTGTTTTCTTTAATAAACTCTCTTGACAGAATTTTCTTTACTAATAAATTAATATATTAAAAATAGTTATAGATGGTGGCTACTCTGGATAAAAGAAACTTTAGGGAGCGATGGCTGAATCCCTACCTCTGCTGTGTTGTAGCAGGAATGTATATTTAAAGATTAAATTAAGCTAAATTAAGTGGTGTTTTGTTATTGAAATCATATCTTTTTTCAAATTATTGAATTAAAATGAATGCTTCATTAATTAAAAAATCAAATGTAGAACGTTTAGACATGGAGCAATTTAAAGTTATATTTTTAAGAGCATTCATGACCTGCTCTCTAGTCTTACCAAAAATATATCCTTTGTGTCTTGTCTGTCTTGCATCTCAGAGATCAAACAAAGTGTTTGTGCCCTTTGCTTTCATTAAGACCTCTCTCTCCCAGAGGAAACATATCTTTATTAATAATAAGAGGAAAACATTTTGTCAATTCGTAAGCTATTTTGTTGTTTGAAACAAGGTTTCACTCTGTAGCCAGTCTGACCTTGAACTCCACCCTTGAACTTGTGTTGATCCTCTTATTTCCAAGTGCTGGGGTCCTGAGTAACAGCCACCATTCTGGTTAACATTTAGGGAACACATTATCTCAAAAGTATTGAGCTCCTTGGCTGAGAGCATTCAGCAGTAAATTACCCTTTATTGAAGACCAGCATGAAGCATAAACAAAGCATGAATACCATGTTACTACTTTCAAAAGCCGCTGGACATTGCTTTGAACATTACTGGGCAATTTTATAATTCATGAATATTAAACATAAGTCACTTTTCAGAGTCTTTTAGAAAACCTAAACATATAGGAAGTGGTCATCTTTTTCGGTGTGGTGGTTAATGAAGGCTCCTGATTTTACTGTGTATCACAGCATATCCATTGAAGGGCATACTGTGTGATATCATCTTTTAGACACCCTTTGACAATATTAGGATCCTTTTTCAGCTTGTTAAGAAACCCATCCAGGTTCTTCTTTTCTTGAAAACACTCTTTTGTTTAAGTAGAATGACACATTAGAAACCATCTCTCCAATCTTAGAGTACTAAATACCAGAGTGATTACTGAGCAAAGGAGTGTTTCCATTACTTCTTGTCTTTTGGACAGTTTCTTGCATCATTAATTTTTTAGTGCAGAAAGAGTATGGCAGTATTCTAAAGTACAACCTCTTTCTCAATGAATCTCACAAATCTTATAGCCACTGTGGTTAGGAAACAGAGGGGTTATAATTACAGGGATGTCTAGCCCCAAGACAAGGAAGTTTATAAGGCTTGCTTTAGTTGCTGTGTTCATAAACATGGAGAGACTTTCAGAGCAATGATACAGCATAGCGTGAGGGACTCTGAGTAAGCATTGCTGTCTGGCCTTCAGATGGGAGGTGGGTGGTTGGTTCACCACCTGAAGATGGAAATATTAATTTTTTTCCAAGCAGAAATTGACATTTATGTGTTATTGTCATCTGATGAATACAGAGATGCACAACAATGTTCCAGAAATGACCATATGACACTGTAGAAAATTCTTCTGAGACATATTTGGCAGTTCCACCCTAAGTTAGCACAACCTGATTTTGTTCTCTGGGGACTGATTTGTTTGGAAAGAAGCTAAGGCAATTGCAATGTATTTTGGGTCAGGGTCCTTGACTGAAGGCACTCCCCGGCTAAAAATTTGGATATTCGTGTGGGAATCAGTAGTGTTAGACTTCTAGAGATTGGGAGAAAATCATTTTCAGTGTCAAAGCAAAGCTTCTACAAATGACAATTAATAGCTATATACAGTAAATGTACACAAAAGAATATCATTTTGAAAAGCAAATGGAATTCAATCACTTCCCTATTTAAAAGCTCCAAAGAACATTAGAAAAATGAAGTCCAAGAATTGTGAAGCCCTATATGCTTTGTTGTTTTAGGTCAATTTCATATTTATCTTCAAACCTCTACTTTTCTCCATCTTTCAGGATATATGAACTTCTCCTACTCTAGCACCATCATGTTTATTTTCCTTACACCTAGATTTCCACTATCTGAACTTCTTGACAGATAATTTTCATTTTCAGTTTGACCTCCCCAAAGAGACTGCAACTGTTGTGTGTTGTGCAATCTTTTTTTTTCTTTTTAGTTTTTTGGGACAAGGCTTCTTTGTAGCTTTAATGTCTGTCCTGGAACTAGCTCTTGTAGACCAGGCTGGCCTTGAACTCACAGAGATCCACCTGCCTCTGCCTCCTAAGTGCTGCGATTTAAGGCATGAGCCCCCACCATCCAGCTGTTGTGCCTCTTATATTAGACACAGTCTTCTCTTTAACCTTATCCATGCTATCATACAACTCACTGTCTGGAATCCAGTTGTTACTAACTTCACATTGACCTACTGAGTTAATAAAGATTTTAAATATTATTTATTTTTATTTTATTGAATATACAATGAGAAATGGCAAATGGGCTGGGCTGCAGGTAGAGGACCACCTGTGTGTGGGTCAAGAGGAAGCAATGTCTTTCTTCCTAAGTTGGTGCTTTAGTGAACACTTCTAGTGCTGTGAAAAGGCACCATGACCATAGCAGCACTTATAAAAGAAATAATTTAAAAAGCTGGTTCACAGTTTCAGAGATTTAGTTCGTTATCATCATGGTAGGAACTGGCAGTGTGCAGTCAGACATGGTGCTGTAGTCAAGAGTCCCCCATATTGATCTAAAAACAACAGGAAGTGAATTGAGATAATGGGTGTGACTTGAGCATATATGAGACCTCAAAGACCGTTTCCACAGTGACACACTTCCTCAAACAGGCCATACCTACTCCAACAAAGCCAAATCTCCCATTCTCTATGAGCTTATGGGGGCCAATTACATTCACACTACTATAGTTAGAATGATGAAATTTCTTCTTTTGTATATGAAATTTGTGGCTTGGGAAGGAAAGGAGAGCATTTAATCCAGATGGGCTGGCATATAGTCCCAGGGCACAAAGAATCCTCCTTGTAAGACTACCAGGCTGCCTCCAAATCACTGAGTGCTGGTGTTAAAGATGTTAAATATTATCACTCAGAAGGTATTTGTAACATATTCAAACTGATGTACAAGCAGATGGTTGAATACTTATATCTATCATTATAATCTTCAAATTAGGAAATGAAACTTATGGCATTATTATCAAGAGGGATTTTTCTCTTACAGTAGACTGTGGGGGGGCATTATAGGCCATGTGAGGTACCTCAATTAGCATTTGTAATTCATTTCCTAACCTTTCTTGCAAAAGTGTCTAAGGAAATGATGCTTGCTTCTTCCATGACACTCATTTTCTAATTTGCATCACTTTCCAATTGGGATTTTACTTATTAACAAATGATTTATTTTTAAGTCATTGAGTTGTGGCAAAAATATCACATAAAGGGAGCAGTTTACAGCACCAAAACAAAAGTGAATTTAGAAATATTTTCGTCTCCTTTACTGTAAACTTACTTGAAATGCACACTGTCAGACATGGAAGCTGCGAAGAGTTCATCATGAATTATGGAGTTATAATTTTGTAGCTGAATTTCCAAAGTACAAAATCATAGGTCATATTTTATAGATTTTAATATGGAACTCTTAAAAGGGAGTTCCACTTGAAACTTGAGATGACTAGTTGTGAATTAGTAGTCATAAAAGGCACTGTTCTATGAACTCCGTAATGTATGAATAAAAGAAATATGAGCCAGACTGCTGAAGATTAAGGTATATTTTTTGTTAGTGAAAGAATATACCAGCAACACTATTTTAGAATTAGAAATTAAATCTGTGACTTTCTTCTGCCTGAATGAACTACTTTACAGAAAAAATGTTTTAATCAATTGATTAAAATCACACTCAGATAAAATGTTGCTGAATTCCAGGAAGTGAGATGCTAACAAGGAAAGGCAGAAATTCAATTGTCCTGATTTACTCATGTGTTAAGGTCACACAGATGTTTTAAAGAAGACTCTCCGTGTCATTTTGTGAGATTTGCAAAAGAAAAGGAGTTGAAGGACTATCTGACTCAGACTCTTTTTTTCACATAGTTGAAAACTGAGTCTTAAATACATGGTGAGACACGGGGAAGGCACTGGGATTTGAAATTAGGCTACTAAAGGAGTATCAGTCATGACACTTACAAGTAGAATATACTTTGGTAAATTATTTAAATCCTTAATTGCTTCCTCACTTGTAATGAGAATAATCTCTGTTTGACATATTGTTTTCAAAATGTAGGATATGTGTTTTAAATAATAAAATATTCTTCCTAACTATCTCCTGAACAATCAGTATTGTGAGAGGGTAACTCGGGACAAAACAAGTTAACTCTTTCCTTGTAGTGATTTATTCTACTTTGTAATAGTATCTTTCTGTCGTTTAAGATTAAATATCTATTTCCTTTTTGGTTCCCTATTTCTTCCAATTCTCTTCCTTCAGGGAAAATTACTCAACTACCTTGTATCTAGTAAAGAAGCTGACATATAATTATTAAACCAGCAACAAAACAAAGACCTTAAAACTGAGAAGGTGGTAGAGATAATCCTCTTACGCTGTTGATGATAAAGTACATAGTAGGAGACATTAAAACTACAGAAATCCTTCAAAAATTAAAATTACAACTACCACATGATTCAGTAATCATGCTACTGGTGAAATTTAAAAAATAAAACGAAATCAATATGCCGAATAGACATTTATATTTTCATGTTGATTAGAGCACTATTTGTAATAACTATGACATACAGCTTAAATGATAAATAGAAGCAGCCTGTGTGTGTGTGTGTGTGTGAGTGTGTGTGTGTGTGTGTGTGCAAATTAGAATACCATTTATCTTTAAAAACAAATAGCTCTGTCATTTGTGATGACACAGACCAAAGTCAGTTGATTAAGTAAAATAAACCAGGTACAGAAATCAAAATTCTTCTATCTCTCATTGATTTTTGGATTTCAAAAATGGTGATCTCCTAGAGATGACTGAGTATGGCAGTTGCTAGTGGCAGGGGAATGGGACTGAGGCAGTGAGAAGACCTGAGAGTATCTCTCATAGACAAACTTGTTAACAGCTGGATGAAGCTTCTGATGCTGCCTTCAGAGCTTATGGAACTTTTGGAACTGTGGCCTACTTTAAAAAATTCAAGGCCCTGATCCTGTACCAGAAGATCCATCAGAGGGGTGAGTGTGTTCCTGACTGGTAGCAGAAGCCACAGAAAAAGGAGCATAGATATTCTTCAACCCCCTAATCTTTCTGGTCATTCTGCAGGGGCTTCTCTCCCCGGCTACTGCCTCTCTCTTC
>LOEQ01001660.1:425681-476194 GCA_001685075.1 Bramus lutescens | reverse complement strand
CATCACCACGAGGTCGTGGCCTACCAGCAAAGTTTCAGCACATCTGTCTCCAGCGGAGGCTCCATGACTTTTCCCTAACTCTGCCTCCTTTCTCCCAGCACTCAGTTGAGATTTTCCCGCCTACCTAAGTTCTGTCCTATCAACAGGCCAAGGTAGTTTCTTTATTTATTAACCAATAAAAGCAACACACAGACAGAAGGACCTCCCACACCAATGGTTAGTGTTAAATGCCAACTTGACAGGATCAAGAATCACTGAGGATTCAAGCCAAGCCTCAGGGCAGGCCTGTGGGAGATGATCTTAGTTTGGACTATCGACACCGGGAAGACCCACTTAACTGTGGGCAAGGCTTCCCTGGTGGCCTCCTGAACTGTGGAAACGAAGAAGGAAGACTGAGGAACACCACGGCTTCATCTTCTCTGTTTCCTGATTGGGGTAGAATGCTACAGCCACATCAGACTCCTGCTGCCCTGAAGCTCCTGCCATGATGGACTTGATACCTCGAACTGTGAACTAAAATAAACTTTTTCTCCCTTAAGTTGCTTTGGTCAGAGCACTTAATCACAACAACAGGAAAAGACACTAAGACACCAACCTCTGGTAAATAAGGAAAATAGGAAAGCACCATTCAAAAATGAATCATTGACACTTAAGAGAAAGCTTAATCAAAGCATAAAAGAGATAAAGATGATCGCTTACACTGGATTTTTGTCTTTGTAAAAACAGTGTACTTCCTACCTGTACAGACAGTGCTGCTGTATTTCTTTATGGTATCACTTCACTTCCAAATGTAAGTCTAAGAGATAGTGCCAATGCTGCTCCGTACTCACTCCTTATGCTGGAGGATAGGGAAGTAAGTGATAAGGAATAATAGCACTCACATGAGGAAGAGATGGAGAAAGGAAAGGATTTGAAGGATATAAGCTTAAAGACTGAGTAAGTGTTCTGCTAGAGGTGCATTTGTGCAGTGGGGTTAAAGTGAGGAAACCTGAGGCATAGGGCATGCAAACTGATCCTAGGAGGGAGAGCAAAGTCCAGAGCACTTATACCTTCCCACCTGTTCACAGTTAGCATTAGGAATCGCTCCAAATTGGGTCGCAGTATCCCTTTATTTTTCCTCAGATTCAGATCATATTTTACAAGTGTCTGAACCCCCTTCCATTCTCAGATCCATGAATGAATGATGAAGGGGAAAATACTGGATCACTGGACACCAATTCCACAGAAATGGTACCACAGCAGAGGGTCTGAACTATGATGAGAGCTGGGAAAGGAACTCAACTGAATAAAGGGCAGAAGTGACAACTCTGGGTGTCTGTCAGTTCAGAACCTCAGCAGTCAGAGAAATAAATCAGCAAAGATGAAGATGTCACAGAATTGGGCCCATAGAGAGGAAAATTCTAGCCCCCTCCCCAAGATTTAGCAGCTAGATCAGACCCATCCAACGAAGCAAATCTGATCCTGTCTTCTGTTAAGTCCAGCTGGTTTGCCCTGACAGCTTCATGCCCCATTTCTATAGAAACAGTTTGTACAGAGCAAAACAGTTCAGCATTTAGAGGAGAGAAAAGAAAAACTTAGCTGACAGAGAAAGGGAGATTATTCATAACAAATGGTCTAATTGGAGCTCAGAGGCTAAAGAAGTCAAATTAAAATACCAAATTCAATTTAAACAAAACAGGGATTTGGGACCAGAAATAAAAATAAATCAAGTACCAATTCCAATAAACTTAAGATTATTTAACTTCATACATTTTGCCTTTCAATAAAATAATCAACATTGTAACCAAATTCCAAAGTGAATCAGAGTTTGCAATTAGCTTCAACAGATCAGCTACTATCTTTCTTATTTTTCTATTGTTATGCTAAGATGCCATAATCAAGGGAACTTATAGAAGAAACCATTTTTTTTTTTGGAGACTTACAGAGGACAAGATCATGACTGTCACTGCACAGAGCATGGCAGCAGGCAGATACAGCAACGGAACAGTAGCTGAGAGGTTGCATCTTGATCCATAAGCACGAGGCAGAGACAGAGGGAGCTAACTGAAAGTAATGTGGGCCTTTGAAATGTCAAAGCCCATCATCAGTGAAACACCTCCTCCAACAAGGCCACACCTCCTTATCCTTCCCAAACAGCTGCATCAACTGGGGACCAAGCATTCAAATATATGAGCCTATAGGGGCCTTTCTCATTCAAATCATCATAGCTATGATGTCAGGTGACATCACATTTTGCAGAACAGCATGTTCAGTCTTAGAAAAGTGATTGCATTGTAGTCACAATCTCTCTTTTAATGTTCCCCAAAACATTGTTCATCTGAAAAAATGTATGCTTTATTTCTGGAAGTTAAATAAGAGATGTACTTTGTCCCTCAAAGATACATATCCTAGAAGTTTAGCCCTCAACGTAACAGTTCGAACATGATAGAACCAGTAAGAAAAAGTAATTAGATTGCAGGCAGATTCCACAATCGCAAATAGACTATGCTATCTTGAAGGATGGATGGCATCTCGACAGAACAGGTTGTTACACAGCAAGGCTACCCATTTACTTGGCCCTGCTCTATGTAGTTGCTTTCCTTTCTGTTTCTCTGCCATATTGTAAATATAGCCAGAGGGATATCTCCAGAATGCCAGGACCATATTATTTTGACCACTTCCAGCTACCAGAATCATGAGCTAACTTTATATATTACCTAGCATTAGGTAGTCAGATATAGCAACACAAAACAGATTAAGACTAGATGACTGTGTTTTTTAAATGCAAGCTGATTATAAAAATGATGTATATAAAACCATACTAACTACAAGAATAGTAGCACCACTTCATATCTTTTTATAATTATATATGGAAAAAATACAAAGAGAAAATAAATTTTCCTATTAGGCTAAAATGAAATATTGCATATATTATCTTCTAATATTAAAGTCAGTATTCTTTATAAAAAAAAACACTTTCAAAGCTTTTGAGATGGCCTACAACAGCAGTTCTCAATCATGGGTCACGACCCCTTTGGGGTTTAATGATCCTTTCACAGGGGATGCCTAAAAACAGAGTAAGTATCAGATATTTATATTATGCTTCATAACAGTAGCATGAAGTTATGAAGTTCCAATGGAAATAATGTTGTGGTTGGGGGGTCACCATAACATAAAGAACTGTTTTAAAGGGTCGCAGCATTAGGAGGGTTGAGGACATTGGCCTAGAAGAATGTAGCATTAGACATTCTTAATTGCTTAATAAACATTCATTCCCCTCCCTCATCTTTCCTATGAATGGAACTTAACTTAGGTCAGAAAGTCACCCTTCTCCGAGCAGTTACATGCGTCAAGGAAGGGCCCAAAGCATATCTATTTGCTTCACACTGGTCACTACTCTTCCTTGGCCCTGTCTGCTCCCTCTTCTTCCTTACACCCACACAAACCCCCAGCCTATGATTGGGCCACAGCTTCCTGATTAGCTCACCAAACATGCTACTCGAATTGTCTTCCCCAGCAACAATCAAGACTGTGGGAAATGGAAAGGATCTCCTGAGAAAATGGCTAGAGACCCTAAACAAAATATAAAGCTCTTTCTTTCAAAGAAGCATTTTAATTTCTATGGAGGCTTTTAAAGTCTATAACCATGAAATGTTCACAGATTGACTGTTGACCATCAACCATACTTAGGAGACCATGTTAAATTTAACCTCACAATTTGAGATAATTTATGGTACATTTAAGTACAACTAAAACTAAGTCTTTCTGTGGCTGCCAAGATAATCTGAACTAAGTAACTCTCTGTTTTACTCAACATTCTACTGTTGTGAAAACATACCATGACCACAGTAACTCAGATTTAAACAAACAAACAAACAAACATTTAATTGGGGCTAGCTTACAGTTCAGAGGTTTAGTCTATTGTCATCATGGTGGGAAGTATGGCAGCGTGTAGGCAGACATGGTGTCAGAGGAGCTAAAAGGTCTAGGTGGCAGGAAGAGAACGACACTGGCCCTGCCTTGAGCCTCTGAAACCCCAAAAGCCACTCCCCAGGGACACACTTCCTCCAAAAAGGTCAAAATATCAAATGATGGCACTCCCTATGAGCCTATGGAGGCCATTTTTATTCACACAATCATACTTTCATATCTGGTGATGTGCATTGCATCAGAAATATGCCTTTTACTCTCCTCAGTCAGTTTCTTTACAATATCACCAAAATCGTGGCTACTGAAACACCGACAGCAGATGTCCCTTGAAACTCTGAAAGAAGCCCAAGGTTAAATAAATAATTTAGAGCAGTACTACGTGCAATATCCCACTCTTGAAGATTCACAAAACAATTACAGCACTTAAATGTCCTAAGATGTCCCATCACAAACATCTACTTAATGCATCATTTTTATCTAGCAAAAAAGGTTGAAAAAATGAAAAAGAAAAAAAAAAGAACCAAATATTTTACTATGTACCTTTTAAACTCTTGGAAAAGCTTATCTTTATTAAAATAGAATGTATGCTCCCCACTGGTACAGATACTGATTATTAATTCAGGAGTGGCAAAAAGAGAGAATGCTAAAAGGATCACATTAAGCTGAATGGACTGCAGCTCATGAGCAAACCATCTAAGGAGCCTTGCACTGTGCTTTCCAGTTCCACCAGCCAGTGACAAGGTATTCATTCATTTCTCAATGATTCAAAAAAAAAGATTTTATATCATGGAATCCTCAGATACAGGAACTTCTGAACGATTCCTAATGCTGTATAAAATTCAAACACACCTAGAACAGGCAGCCAACCAATCCTTCCTTGTTCTAGATATGGATGATGAAAATGCACATCACAGCCTTTCTATTCCTGGCTGTTTTGCCATCAGTCCTCAGCCATCAGTCCTCAGGCATGTGCAGTGTTGTTTCTAACCTCCATCCTTATATGTACCATATAATACCACATAATACCACATGCAATCCCCTCTTTACAGATCCAAACCCTACCCCTTCTTTCAAGTCAAGAACAAAACTGAATTGCTACTTAGGATGACTTCATTTCCTCTGGTCCCTATCCCTGACAATCAATACTAAAGAGTCTGATAATCATATTTATTGAACAAGTTCAAAGTAGGCCTTACCTCTCACTAAGAAGTAAAATCCTGGAGATCTAAGATCATGTCATGAACTACTTTTGTACACACTAGAGTGCCAAGGTATATAGTAAGGATTCAATGAAAATTTTTTATTATATTTTCAAAGATCAATGTGTTAACAAGTGATTCTAACAAGTGTCCAAAAATTCCTAGAATTTTAAGCTATTTAGAACTAAAATAAACAGTTCCAAGGACTAAGTTTTGAATGAAAAAGAAATATTATCCTTGTTTGAATGAAACTGTTCCCTCAGTCTTTAACCCCTTTGACTCCATCTTCTCGCTGGGAAAGCAGTCTATGGCATTTCCCTAGGGCAGAGAGTGGAGAGCAAGCACTGCCTGCAAAGCCCCGACAGATGAAGACTTTATCTCACACTTCTAGCAGCAGTGCTGACGTCTTGAATTATGTAATCTCGGTATTACGTTATTTCAGTCTGGCTCATATAAAATTTAAGCTATAAAAATATCAGAGATAAGAAAAAATATTTACTCATGCTTTTCTAGGGTGCAGAAAAAGGATGCTGCACTGCCAAAATTCCACAGAACATGCTCGAATGAAGACAACAATGCCTTAGTTATTAAGAAGACAATGGCCTGAAGCAGTACTTAAGAACAAAGATTACTTGGTTCATGCAAGAGTCAATATTTAAGAACACAATGACTAATTCCCTCTTAAGTTCATGAACATATTACTTTTCAAGAATTTTGTTGTTGTTGTTAAGAATTTTATAGTTTTCTTACCTAAAATTCATAAACCCAGTGAACAGAAACCAGAAACGTGGAGCTCTTCAGTGGGTCGAAGGGTTAGTATCTGGTTGTAGGAAGTATTCAACAACAGAAACACAAGATACTCATTTTTTTTCTAACTAGAAAATGAAACCAAATGGTCTACAAATGTCTGTGGGAAATGAGTGGACAATGCTTCCAAATCAAAACATGTGGCTGTTAACTTTTAAATCAATGTTTAAAATCCTATGGCAGGTAAAGCATCTCCTTGGAAGATTAAAATTCATACTCTATATGAGAGCCACTGAATCCAGTTCTTGTTTATGGTTACTAATAGGGTAAACTGAAATTTTAAAAATGTAGTTAAGCTTAATGTGAGCTAAAAATAATCACTGAATTTGACTTCCAGTGCTACTGTGATGTCAAGCAAACCGCTTCACTCTTCTGTACTTCAGCTGTCACATCTGAGAAGTGTGAACAGAACTGAGCCCCTCTCAGGGTCTCCTGGGGTAAGACCAAGTGATGATGATGGCTATAATGAGTCTGATTTTAATTAAAGACATGAATAAAGAACATAAGCATGAACTCTGAAAAACATTTAGTTAAGTCTAAAAGAAATCACATTACAGGAAAGAATTTTTATAAGCTCCCAAATTCCCATCCCATAGCACCAAACTATTATCAAATATAAAAGTTTTATAGGGTTAACTGTAAACTGTAGAAACGGCAAATGTCCTAGTAGAAACTCTGACACTTTACTGGGGCAACTCAAACTGAAAACTAAGACTTGTACTTTCCTGGTTCTGAAGCCTGACCCTGAAATCCTTGAAGCCTGCTCTCTCTTTTACTTTAGTGATGTGAAAACAGCAGGGGCTGGAGAGGACAAGTAACCTTCACCACATCAAGAAGGGTACAATCCACTCCATCGTCCACACAAAGACACATATTAGTCACCTCAAGGTCTACTTTTCCTTGGCTTCCTTTCGCTTTCCCTAAAAAATACAGGCTATCATTTCAGAGAGGAGAGGTTTCCAGTCCACACGCAGACAGAGGGAAGAGTCTCCACAGCTTGAAGACGTCGAAGTTAAAGCCAAACGACAAAACTGTGTCTACCAATGGAGGGCGCGTGTTGGTGAAAGGCAGCTGGAATGCACCTTGCACTCCAGTTGGGTCACATTCTGGGTGTGTAACAGTAGGTAAATGACTACACTGGAAAAGGTGACATTCTCACCTGATACCAGGCTCTCATTAACACTAAACTGGATACATCTAAAGGGCACCAAGGAATGAATGCCAGCTTTTCTCAGAAAGTCTCCTGCCCTTCAACAGAGACTCTCACAGCAAACATACATCCTACTCTTTAGGGTATGGAGTACTGGTTTGTTTGCCTGTGTAAGCATGATGTGGAGGGGCAGAGGCATGTGTGGAGTTCAGGGGACAACTCTACAGTCAGTCTTTCCTTCTGCCTCCATTGTAAGTTCAAGAGACTGAACTGAGCTTTTCAAGCTTATGTGACACGTGCCTTTACTTGCTGTGACACCTCCCTCCCGCCCTTCACTTTTTTTAAGACAAGATGCCCTGTGACCAAGGCTGGCTTCTAATTTAAGGATGAACTTGTGTTTCCAACCTTGCTGCCTCTATCTTCCAAGTGTGGGACTTCCCAGTGTGGTAGGAGACTGGACAGGGCGCTGTGCATGTTGCTCAGGCCCCTACCAACTGAGCTCTAGCTCTAGTTCTGGCCTTGACATGGAATACTTCTGATTCCTGTCAGAGTGAGAACACAACAGATACTCATTTAGTGGAGAAAATGGGAATCCTTTCGGTCTATAAGATGGTGAGATATAATCCTAGCCACAGCCAAAGAAAATTCTGGTTTTCAGTCTGGCCAAATAAGTACTTGCTGCAAGCTACTACACAGTTCAAATCAAATAAGTCATTCTGAATTCTAATAATTACATTTTCAAAAACACAAAGGCCCACACACCCTACAGCTCTCATTTTTAGTTTTGAATATCTGATTCTTTCCTCAACAATGGGGTGGGTAACCACAGAAACTTGTGGAATCTATTTTCCTAGAAAACATGAAAAGCAGGAGAAAAGGCCGTTCTGCCTGGAAACTGCTTCACAGTCTTCCTGTAAGCAGGGCGCGGGGCTGGGGAAGACACTGGCATGTCTGCACACCAAGACAGTAAGACAAATAACTAAAATGGTTTTGTCATTTATAGCCTAGAAAGTAAAGTCATTGTAACACCTCCAAACATAGTCACCGGAAATCATTTTACTTGGATCTAATAATGCTTTTACAGACACATTTTCTTCTAAAATCATACAAAATCTTCCTATACTGCTTCCTTGGATGTGAGCTTCTCTTCACTGAGACAGAACAAAGACTGCACATAGCAACAGAGGAGCAAGCCTTTTCCTTTTTAGATTGACCTTCTCTCACATACCCCAAGTCCACTCATCCACCATACCTTTTTTTATGACCACATAATTTCACTATTCTGGAAAGAATGGCTAGGAGTTTTGAAATTTAAATTTATTTTTATATTATGTGTCTGGGTAAACGCCTGCATGTGTTTGTGCAACATGTGCATGCATTACCCGTGGGGGCCAGAAGAGGGCGATATTTCCCCTTGAGAGTATTCCACTCTATTTTTCCATTTACGAATATCTAGAGAATTCACTATCTGTATCATGTTGTGCAGGCAATTATAGTATAGTGTTTTCTATTTCACCTGATTCAAAAGCATAGGTCCTTGTCTCCCCAGCTGATTGTGAGCTCCTTGATTATGGGCAGGTTACAGACCCTCAACATTCCTCTCCCTGTTAATACTGAGTTCACAGCACTGAAACAGGAAGTGCAAAAGCTGCCCCTCTCCACTGAGCAAATACATGTCATATGGTCAAAGTAAAGCTCTTCAGACTGCTATATACTGATCGGTCATAGAGCTCGAACCCACCTACTTGAAGGTTAATTCACATAGGGATTAAATTAGGAAAAGACCCAAAAGCCACATATATTTTGCTCCTGCTGGTAGAAATGAAGGGTCATCAAGGCAAACCCCTCCATGCAGATGGGGTTTGTTTTAGAAAGCACAGCCTGTAGATCACAGAGCCTTGCAGTCAGGCCACATTATAAGTTTGATAGATGACAAGAAGCACAAAGGGAAAAAGCTTTAGAAAATCTTAATATAGTAATATTATTTAAGAACATAGAATTAGCGGGCTGGAGAGATGCCTCAATGATTAAGGGGATTGGCTGCTCTTCCAGAGGACCTGGATTTGATTACCAGTACCTACATGGCAGCTAACAACCATCTGTAAGTTAAAGTCAAGAGGACCTCACACCCTCTTCTGGCCTCCACGGGTAATGCATGCACATGTTGCACAGACACATGCAGTTGTTTGCCCAGACACACAACATAAAAATAAATTTAAATTTAAGGACTCCTAGCCACTCATTCTAGGATAGTGAAACTCTGCAGTCATAAAAAATTATGTATATAAACATGAATGCTCCTCACATCTTTATCTGAAACAATCTAAAGCCAAAACCAATACAAGATATCCTTCAAATGCATGGCTGAAACACACAAATAAAACTTATTAATTCTTTGGGCAGGCGGTGGTGGTGTATGCCTCTAATCCCAGCACTGAGGGGTGGGGAGGCAGAGGCAGGCAGATCTCTGTGAGTTTGAGGTCTACAACAGCTAGTTATAGGCAGGCTCCAAAGCTACAGAGAAACCTTGTCTCAAAAAAACAAAAACAAATAAACAAACAAAAAACAATTTATTATATACACTTATATATATAATATATTTAAGCTTATTTTTTAAATAAACTTATTAAATTCTTCATAATGTAAACACCTAAAACAAGGCCAATTGGCTCGCTCAAAAGAACATTTGTTTTAATATATTTACAGAGGAGACGGGACCCCCCCCCATCACTTCTTTATATATGAAAGTCCATTTATTTCCACCCTACTTTGTGGCAGGTCTATGCACTAGGAATACAGTACTTAACCAAGGCTGCAATTCTAGGAACTTATGGAATGCTGGAGCTCAGTATTTTAGGACCTTGGGGCTACTCCAAGAACACTCATTTTACAGGGGAGAAACTCGAGACACAGAGAGGTGAGGTAACTTGTTTCAGTCAATTATTGCAGCCATTTGGGATAAAGGCAGGAGAAACCAGTTTTCTTATTCCTTTGTTTAGCATCAAAATTTTGGCTTATTTATTAAGCAAGTATGTCTGTGAGTCTCCTACACATAAGACAGTAGTATGTGAGGCACCATATACACAAAAAAATATCAAGATACTGATCCTGCAGTTTTCTCAAAAATCAACACCTAAAAGCAATACTGCAGGACAAGAAGGATGACGGGGCAGAAACAAAAGAAAAGAGCACAGGCGTCTCTGTAGGGCTCCCAATACTGTCATAGGAAAGAAGTCCAATAGTTAGCTCTGGGCTGACGATGACCCCATGAGGACATGAGCCTGGTCTTATTATTCCTGGGATGACAATGAAGAAACTGAAATGCAGAGTGGCTCAGGAGTCTATTAAGGTCATCTCCAGGGGCAACAGAATACCTAGAAACCAAGCTGTTTACTCCAAGAGATACAATTTTCACAGCAGAGGTAAAAGGCAGATGTTCTTTCTGGTCTTTTTCTTTCAACTCATCCCTGACCAAGAGCATACATTTACAAGGCCTCTAGGCAGGACAGTGAAGTTGTGAAAGCAAGTACTACCATCCTGAGAGATGTCATCAGGTGAGGTTAGTTATTTGATGCCAAAAAAGGAGACAATGTACAAGTCATCACTTCCAGCATTCTTAAAGGGCCCCATTATTATATGCAAAAAAGATGGAAAAGGCCCTGCCCTTGGAGACCTAATATTGTCTAAGACAGAGCAAACAAGCATGTCAACAAACAGTGATACAATTGACTACAGCACAAAAGCAGAACACTCTCTCAAATCTGAGTCGGGAAAGGCTTTAGAGAGCAAGTCCAGTTACAGCTATGTCACACTTTCCAGTCCAGAGAAAGCAGAAGTCCATATAAGGACAGCACAGACAAACCCTCAGGTTATCAAAGCAAAGGCTCTTAACAAAAGTGGTCATCAATTTAAATACATAATCAATTTCCTACTTCCTTCATTTTACTTTTCAATTGTACTTGAAACCACCCTGAAAGTACTCCACTTCCCTCTTTCTAGGAAAGTTGTAATTTTCTAACTTTTCCCATTCAAAGAGAATGAATGTATAGTAGTGTTTCCATCAGTATAGCTTTGGCAAAATGATTAAAATTATGTGTATTCCCACTCTATTCTTCCACCCTCTTTCAATCTAAATGAAATAAATATCATTTTCTACTGCACACAGATAAATGTATAAGTAATGTCCAAGAATCACTTCACAACAACTATAAGGAGAATTGAAGTTATTTATTTTTGCTTTTCCAATACAAAGTCTCACATAGCCCAGGTTGGCCTCAAACTAGCTATGTAGCCCAGAGTGACTTTCAGCTCCAGATGCTCCTAACTACATTCCAAGTACTGAGGTTACAGGCTTGTACCCTCAGGCTCAGTTTATATCACTGTTAATCATGGTTTTATAAGCAGACTGAATTAGGTGAAACCTTAGGACACTGTAGAATTATTACAAAGTACACAAAACTGAAGAGGAACAGCAGTTATTTTATATTACTAAATGGGCAAAATACTTTTTAAGAAAAGCAAAATTATAATCATCATTACAAATGAGTAATATTTTATTTTTAAAGATGAAACAGTTTTTAAAACAAAATAAGAACTAGAGAGATGACTTAAGCAATTAAAACCAGTTGAAGTTCAATTGTGAGAACTGGAGTTTATATGTAACTCCAGCTGCAATGAATCTGGTGCCCTCTCTGGTCTCTGTGGGCACTAAACATACATACACTCACACAGATAGATGCACATGGATAAATTTAAAAATAAAATATAGTAGTCTAGTATTTTCATCAAATTCTTAAGAAATTCATACATATACACAGTTACCTTCCTTTTTAATATTTGGTACATTTACAGGGTGATAAATAGCTTTTTTTTCTTTTTGAGACATGGTCCACTTCTGTAGCCCAGGCTAGCTTCAAGTTCATCCTATGTTCTTACAATGTTCCTATCTCAGCAACTTGAGTGGTATTGCAGTGTCACAGGATCGTGTACACGCTTTAATTCCTAAGACTTAGTGCCAGCACAAGAAAACACATCTGTAAGGCAATTAGCCTAAAACAAATGTGGAGTCTAGCAGCCTTTTAGGTGGGAGGAAGAACCTCAAGACAAACCAAACTGGATCCTAAATGATGCTTCGAAAGCAACTGAGCACGCAACAGTGACATCTAGTGTTAGCAACTACAAGCCAACCGGACTAGCTTCAAATCCTCCCCTGTGCAGAGCTTCTCCAGAAACAGACACAACTTGTATATCACTTTGAAATTACCCATAATCAAATGGTTTCCTAGGTTCAACAAGGATAATATGTTATGAGAAAATATCTCAGACAGTAAATTCCAACAAGCCAAAAGCACTGTTTCTTCTCAGTGACTGAGTCTCTACCTGCTTCACATACTAAATACAATGAAAAGGGACTCAGGGACATGCATTGATCAGAATTCAAAAATGGTTACATTTCTACCTGGACAAGCGAACATAACATGCTGGGCACTAATATACATACATATATACATACATACATACATACATACATACATACATACATACATACATACATACATACAGAGAGAGAGAGAGAGAAATTAACTGGGAACATTTCAGAAATATTTGAAGAAGATAAAAAATCTCTGCTTGTTGCACTGAGGTCAGTCTTTATTTCTGCCCTTTCAGCCCTGCTGTTTCTGCACTTTCTAGACCTGCTTACTGAGTAGCTGATCGGCCCTACAACATATAATAGCATGCTTTATGTCATTATAGAACTTTTACAATTTTAGGTCACTGACAAATCTATGGATTTGGCAGTCACTGTAGCCTGGACAGTGCTGTATAAAGCTGGGGATGGATTGAGCTTACCTGTTTGTTTTGGAAAGTTCATCCTTTCCCCTTTTAACTCCAAAAATTCTTGTGATCAAGGAACTAAAGAGAAGTGTGGATGAATTTCTCACCTAATGTAAAAATAAACATAAAATAGGATTTAAGAAATACTCATGGCATAAAATAAACATTAACAATGTTTAAAGTAGATATTAAAAAAATCATTACCTAACTGGCAGAGTGAAACTAAAGAAAATAAGGTTTGTGTTCATAAAATAAAGCAAATGAGGAAAAAAAACCTTTCTGATAATTCATTCAATGACTCTCTTAAACTGAACCAGCTGTACAATCCAACCATACGCATATAAAACAGCCTGCTTTTTTCCTTTCTAACATAGCCTTTTCTAATGTTATCAACTGTTTCACCATATATTTGTATGCTTCTAAAGAATGAAGCAGACTTGTTTCCCCACATCCTGATGATGAACACTCCAGGAAACCTGAACTCCTTCTTTTTCCTGTGAAAAAAACCTATGATTTAACTTTATAGAATCCATGTAATTAAAACAGCCAAGACATCAGTCAATACTCAAGATGTTGTTTATTAATCTTACAATGCCAGTAACCCACTCAAGTAATTTTAAATATTAAATTATTTTATGATAACCGATTAATAAAAATGAAGCAAGACACCCAGTCATGGCAATAGCACAAGCCTGTAATCCCAGCATTTAGAAGGCCAAAGCAGGAAAATCATGGGTTGCAGGCTAGTCAGGGCTATATAATGAGACAGTCTCAAAAAAGGAAGAGGAAGAAAAAAATCAGACTAGAGAGATTGCTCAGTAGTTAAGAGGATTGATTGGCTGTTCTTGCAGAGGACCCATGTTCCATTCCCAGAATCCACATGGTGGCTCACAACCATACACAATTCCAGTTTTAGGAAATCCAATGCCCTCTTTTAACCTCTTCGGGAACCAGGCATGCATATGATGCACCAACATTCTCATGGGAAAAATAAATCTTTTTAATAAAGGAAAATCATTAAGAATAAACCATAATTTTTTCTCCACCATACTAACAGAGCCTATCTTTACTAAACAATGCTGTCAAGATGCTTCAGAATCATGTAAAAATCTTGACTATCCTAACTTCATCAGCCTTCCTCAATTACCTTGTCAAATCTTGTCAAATGTACACTGAATTATACCAGAATCCTGGAGAACATTCAGAATCAGAAATTAAAAACTGCTATGACAGAATCTATATTCTAATTGGGTAAGTAGAATCATCATAATATATGTCAACTAGTAATGTAAGTTGAAAGGTCATACAAACTAAGATTGTGAGCAACCAGACGGCTCAACAGGTAAAGGTGCTTGTCACTAAGCCTGAAGACCTAAGTTACATACCTAGGACCAATATGGTAGAAGAAAAAAACTGACTCACAATCTTGTAACTGACTGTCATACATGAGCTGTACATCTATACATGCATGAGCACACAAGTGCAATACATTTTTAAAAAGAAAATAATAATAAGAGATTTAGAAAACAACTTTCTAAAGCCACTGCAGGAATGGCCACAAACCCAAATGCCCAGGAACAGTGGCAACAAAGACGTCAGTGCACCATGTCTAGGGCAGTTACTATTAGGCTGACTAGTGGCCACGAGGGAATACAAAGCCACTATACTATTGCCAGATCTTCTGGTTTGTTTTTTTGTTTTGTTTTGTTTTCCCAAGAGAAGCCAGAAACCCTGATTTTTATGTGAAATCTCACTACCTGGAAATGCTGGCAACAAATTAAAGAAGAGTGAGGAACTGTCATAGAAGCCAAATGAAACACAGCAGCAGACTATATCTGTCCTAAGGGCCACCCACTGCAAGCTCTCCTCTAAAAGCCCAAAGAGCCAGTTCATCTATGATCGCTTTGAAAATGGACCTTATGGATATATAAGTGCCATTCACAGTGTAACCCCCAAATTGGACAGAGATCTACTGATATTCAATCAATAGTCAGCAAATAATGGAACACTGTCACAGTCCTGCCTAATGTCTCCAACCAGCAATCCATCCATCTTGTTCTGTCATCATCACTGTCTCTGCCCCAACTCAGTTCTGGATTATCTCAATGTTTGTTAATGTCCTTTAAAAAAAAAATCTAATGGGCAGTTTTGATCTGTATTTCCCTAATGACAAAATGCTATTAAACATTTTTTGTATGTCTACTGATCATTTGAATGTCCTCTTTGGAGAAATGTATTCAGATTCACTATGATCCTTTTAAATGGGGAGTCTTTTTCTTGCTGAGTTTTAAATATTCTTTATTTAAAACCCGGACACGAGGAAGCTGAGGTAAGAAGAGCTTACTCTGGTGCAGTTAGACCATGGTACAGAAGGCAGGTGGCAGGAGTGGGAACCGGCTGCTCACATTGTTTACACAGTCAGGAGGCAGAGAGGGAGTAGGAAGGGGGTGGGGCAATAAAGTCTCCAGACCTGTTCCCAGTGAGCATGTCTTCAAAGGCATAGAGCACCCTGAGAAGTTTCACAGCCTTTCCAACAGCACCACCAGCTGGAGACCAAATGTTCCAACACCTGAGCCTATGGGGATGCTTCAGATTGATCCCCCAAAGAGGGTGGAGAGAAGCAGGGAAAGAGGGTGGTGGGTGGCTTAACAAAATCCAAAGATATATGAAAAGCCCTTGTGGAAGCTCACTATTTTGGAAGCTAATTTTTTTTTAAATACAGTAATAATTGTTTAAAAGGAATATGAGCACAGTTACCCTGTATGGGAAGACAGTGCTTCTCTCTCCCAGAATACATGAGTTATTAAGATCTCAATGCCAGGCATGAGCTTTCTCCCAATACATCATTGGTCAGGGAGGTCCCAGAAGCCCACAAAACAACAGAAGACAGTGCTACTGCTCTCGGTTGTTCACTAGAACTAGAAGATAAGACTCCACTGCTAAAGATACAGCACATGTTGGATAAAGGAATCCACAGATGTTGAAAGATGCATTAAGATACTAAGAATTTTTCTGCTTCTAAATCAGTATTAGTAATCATTTTGGAAATGCAAATCAAAACCAGAATGGGAAAGTCTGGAGAGATAGGTCAGTAGTTAAGAGCTTTGCTGCTCTTGCAAAGGAGCTGGGTTCAGTTTCCATATCCCACACTGTGGCTCACAACCATCTGCAACTCCACTTCTCGGGCCTCTAATGACCTATTCTGACCTCCACAGGCATCATACATGTTATGTGGTACACATATATATGTTCAGACAAAACACTAATACACAGAAAAAAATAAATAAGTCTGAGTATTTTTTATTTCAAAAACCAGAAATAAATAATATTCTATTTCACACTTATTAGGATGGGCTGTCATTAAACAAAAGGAAAATAATAAATGTTGGTGATGAAGTAAGGAAAGTGGAGCTCTTGGGTGTGGCTGATGTGAAGGTAAATGGCTCTGCCACTGTAGGAAACAGGTTCCTAAAATGTGAAGCAGAATTACCATGTGATAGACCCAAACAAGCTGAGAGCAGGAATTCAGAGAACTGGATTATAAGTATTTATTGCGGCATCATTCATAATTAAAAGCTTGGAAACAATCCTAAAGTCTATCATCTTATCAATAGAATAAGGGAAAGTCCTGAAACACACCAAATGCAAAGGGACATACATTATAGACTCCACTTATGTGACGTGTTAGGCCAGACAAATCCAGAGAAGAAAGCATAGCTGAATGCACAAGGGATGAAAGAGGGAAGATAAGGAGCCAGTGAATGGGTAAAGACTCTTCTATTTGTGAGGAAAAATTCAGAAAATATGCACTAGTGATAATACCAGTGTATTTGGTGCCACTGAGTTGTATACACTTCAAAATGGCTGAGTGGTAAATTAAAAAGCATGATAATGGATCATTTAAAGAAAAGAAGTAACAACTTAGTATACGGTGTTGTTATATAAAAACAACCTGTAGCTAGTGTTGAGTCACCATATACAGCAAAGAAAAATGTGAAGCAGTAACAGCCCAAAGACAGAGAAAAATAGAAGCACACTATTAATAAGTTCTTACACTTTATATGGCATAAGACATACAGATGCCAAAGCAACCACAAAATAAAGTTGTTATTAACGATAAATCAACAAAGGAGATAAAATGGAACCCTGTGGTAGTTGAATAAAATCGACCCCATTGGCCCACAGGGCGTGGCACTATTAGGGGATGTGACCTGTTGGAGTAGGTGTGACCTTGTTTGAGGGAGTCTGTCATTGTGGGGCTGGGCTTTGAGGTCTCTCAAGCTCAAGCTACGCTCGGTGTGGCTCACTATCTCCTGCTGCCTGTAAATCAAGATGTAGAACTCTCAGCTCCTTCTCCAGTACCATGCCCGCCTGCTGCCATGCTTCTCGTCATGACATAATGGACTGAACCTGTGAAACTGTAAGCCAGCCCCCAATTAAATGTTCCTCCTTATAGGAAAAACATCGTGTCACTTTACAACAATAGAAACTGTAAATAAATGTAGTCTGATCAAAACTTATCCCCTGAAGAAATTAGGTGATAAAATGCAGCAAATATATTTTATCATCAGGGAAAGGTTAGCTTATCAAAAACCTGTTATTCAAAGGCATAATTAGCTCAATGGGCACAGATGGCAAGAACACTCACTGCCCAGACAGGTGACGTGAATCCCAGAATTGCAGCCTTAGCTCCATCAGCAACATAAGGAATAATGTTTTCTCCCAGACGTGTATCTCTGAACAGGGCTCTGAGGATATTTAAAGCATGAACCTAGAATGAGAAGTTCAAGATCAGTGGTGGATTTAAAATTATGGTCATTCTAAAACTGTACACAAATGACCAGAAGTGGACTATTTTCGAATGGAATAACACATTTAAGATAATACACTTATGAACTGAAAATCCAGATACAGATATTATGAAATGGAACAATACAATTAATAAAATTTCATTCATTGAACATATGTAGACTTCTGTACCTAGTAAATAAGAACAGGTAGGTTGTTTTCAAACATACATGGAACATTTAAATAATTTTAAAAAATGATCCCAAACCTACCCATAAACAGAATCTCAATAAGTAGCAACTATTGCTATCTTGTAGACTGTGCTCTGATCACATTGTAATTGGAAAGAAATATTGTTTTAATACTTTTAAAATAAATACATGTCAAAACACTGGTCAGGGGGCTGGAGAAATGGCTCAAAGGTTAAGAGCACTAGCTGTTCTTGCAGAAAACCCCGGTTTTGTACCCACAAGGTGGCCCAAAACCACTGTAATTCCAGTTCCATGGGATCTGACAGCCTGTTCTGACCTCCATAAGAACCAGGTATATATATTGTACATATACATACATGTAGTCAAAACATGCACACACATAAAATAAATAATTACAATTTTTAAGCAATAATCAAAACTTTTTAACATTTATAATTGAATACTACCTAGACATTAACACTATACAATGCACTTTAACCAATTCTTAAGAAAAGAAACATAAGCTTGGCAGTAGTGTGCCTAATGCCTTTAATCCCAGAACTCGGGAGGCAGAAGCAGGCAGATCTCTGAGTTCGGGGCCAAAAAGAAAACCAAACCAAACAAACAAAAAAAAACTTTAAATGTACATTTTCAATGACCATATTTAGAAATACTAAAACAAACAAACAAAAACAAATGCTAGGTATCCACTTAACATGTTAGAAAACCAACATTCAAACATAAAATAGACTTATGTTAAACAGCAAAAATACAGCTAAGATCATTAAACCTTTGTGGTGCTGGAGACCAGACCTAAGCCTTCACATCCTAGTTAAAGTGCTGAGCCACTGAGCTGACTTTTAAAATCAGATTTCTTATAACCCTAGCAAGGCAGAAAGAAAGAAGAGACAATAAGCAATACTACTGATGCCAAAGAACCTCGTTATTAATCAAAGTTCCTGTCAACTCGAGTCTTTTTCAAAGTCTCTGCCTAAAAAAATATAAGTAGTTATATTTCCCACATTTCATTGAAAAATGTCTTGATATGGACTTTTTTGAAAAATGATTAATAATATGTTAGTTATTTTTCTCAAAGAATTCTCTTACAGTAACTGGCCACTATATATATGTTAATAAACACCATACTTTCTCCCAGTTGGTCCACATTATGGCCATGGCACCTGATACCACCTATAATTTAAAACCAAGTAAACATACTTTTCTTTTCTATAAACTTTAGCTCTGTTCCCTAACTGAGCATGGGCCTTCCACAGTAACAACCTACTAAGAAGTATTTGCCAAGGACATCTAGACAACAAGGCGCACATAGTATTTACTGCCTAGTGGTGGACTGCAACTGTGAGGCATGCTTGACCCAACGACATATACACAGTGACTATAAGAAACTAAAACATCACTTAAAATTAAAATATAAACATACTAAAATAAAACATCACATTTTAAAGAAGGATTCAACTGTTCAACTACAAAGTTTACATCAACTCAGAGAAGCACATATGAAATTCAAATATGATTGATTACATACTCATTTTCAAATTTTTAGATGCAATAGTAACATTATGAAATATCTTGTCAACTAAATGTTTTCAACATAGTTTAAAAATCATTCATGTTTGAAGGCGTAAGTCACAAAACAATCCCATACCAGTTTGGAATTACAGAAGGAGCTCCCGCAGCACACATTCACCAATACAAGCAAGCTTATTTTATGGATAGGAAAGACCAAAACAGCAAAACTAACAGCGCACCTCCTAAACAGTTCACATTAACCTACCTTCAGCAGTTCTGGATCTTTAGCAGATACTTTTAAGAAATAAATATACAGCAGAGACTTAACTACTCTGCCTTCAAGCAGTATATGAGCATTTTCAGCATTACCTGGGGGACTATGCCCTTTGAGGCATCTACAGATAAAGCCAAAGAGATCAGCTCTTTCATTGTTATTTTCAACAAATCCATTTTTCCTTTCTTTGGTTCAGAAGCCAACAATGCCTGTGGGGGGAAAACACCAAAATCAATGAGCTTAGATTCTGCATACACCTATTTGTCAGCTTTGAAATTAACCCCCAAACTGAAAATATCTTCTATAAAAACAAGACTACCGGGTTAAGTTAATTAAGTCAGGCTGCTTTAACCAGGTAGCTTAACTTCTCTTCCTTGTTCATGTATGAAATTAGGTTAAGGTGAAATCATGTCAACTCCATAGACCCTTCTGCTTGCTTTTCGATGATCTAATCATAAGCAGCTGATGAATAAATGACTCTGATAAGCCACTTTGTAAGAAACAAAATCAGGTAAAACAGCACTTTCAGAAATAAATTGATCAAATAAATTTTTTTCTTTATTTAAACAGTTACAAAAACATTCTGAATTAGATTTGTTCTAAAGGTTTTCCGGCCCTGTAGATATTGATCAAAAATTTAATTTTTCACAGAAGAGTCTACTGAAAGTTGAATCATACCACAGCATTTGAAACTCCACAGGACAAAGACACATTACAAACTCCAAAGGGATCTTACACTTGGATTTCAAAGGAGCCACTTACTTACTTTGTGACAAGCATCCAATAAACAAAATAATGAGCTATCAGCCCACTTAAGGCAATATAATAGAAAGAAATGAAGTACTGATATATGTGACAACATGAATGAACTCTGAAAATATACTGCTAAGTGAAAGAAGCCAGACATAAAGACTGAATATTATATGATCCCATTTACATGAAATGTCCAGAACAGACAAATTCACAGAAACAGAAAGATGAGTGGGTTGCCTAGGGCTGAGAGCAGCAGAGGTGGGTGGAATAGGGAGTGAGTAGTAAGTGCTAATGGCCGGGGTTAGGAGATATTCTCGAATTAGATTGTGCTAACAGTTATCAAGCCCTGAGGATATACTGCAAATCACTGCATTGTACACATTAAATGCATGAACTGTGTAAAGTTGTCAAAGAAAAGACACTTCAGCCACATTCTTGAGCTCTCATCCTCCACATCTACATCTTGTAAAATGTAGCACCTGGCTCCCTAGAGCCAGAGTCTGCAACTATTCTTCATTTTATAAATACGTGACAAGCTGTGCAGTAAGAGTATAGAAGAAAAACATATAAACAGCCTTAAATTCATCACAATATATCTATGTCAGAAAACTTACTCTATGAATGTCTAAAAAGGTCTATTTAGACACTAAAATGGTAGTTTTTCACCACAGTTAACTTTAAATTGAAGTTGTCAGCAGAACAAAGAGTATTACTTTATTGGTACATCACCCTAAGAAAAATAGGACCCTGTTTGAGCAGATTTTTCTGGCAATTAAAACTTTATTCCACTAAAATAAATAACAAAGCTATACTCAATTATTGAGAGGTATCCTTCTCAGAAACATGACTCAACTCGTTTTGCCTCAAGAACCGGACAAAAGTATGGCAATGAAGCCTGCTGAGTTCAGGCTTAGGAAATGGACTCAGTGGTCACTCTCTAACTATGATCAATTAGTAGCACAAGGTGACTATCCCAGTTGGAATAAGCACATAGCACAAACACGGGCCAGGACCCTCCGTTACCTGAAATTTGCCCTCAGAAAAGAAGATCACATAAATATAGAAGGTCAGAAGGAATTGTAAGTAGGAAACTAAAGCACACCTAGCTAGGCAGGAAGTGGGACTTATGGACAGAGAGAGCTCTGGGAAGAACAAAGGGGAGCCACCAGCTGGACATAGTGGAAACAGGACATGCAGGAGGAGAGGTAAAAGCCACAAGCCACATGAAAGCACAGAGAGTAATTAAAATGGATTAATTTAAGCTATAGGGGCTATTTAGAAATAAGCCTAAACTAAGGCTGAGCTTTCATAATTAAGAAGAAGTCTCCATGTCATTATTTGGGAGTTGGTGGGACAGAGAAAGACTCTGTTACACAAAAGAGACTAGGAACACGTAAAAAGCTCATTCCTCAGGGCTACCCAGTGATCTCAGTCAATCACTTCTGCAATTGGTGTCCCATGGGCATCCAAAAAAGTCATAAGGAGACTAGGAATAAGAGAAAGAAATAAGGGCTGGAGAGGTAGTTCATTAGTTAAGAGCACTGGCAGCTCTTCTAGAGGACCCAAGTTCGATTCCCAGCACCCACATGGTAGCTAACAAGTGTCTTTAACTCCAAGATCTGACACCCTCATGCAGACATACACGCAGGCAAAACACCAATGCAAATAAAATAAGAATAAACAAATTAAAGAGACACACAGAGAGAAATAAAAGAGAGAGACAAACTATGGGGGACTAAGAAGGAAGGCTACTTTATCTGCTTCCACTGTGCTTACTACACTGCCCAATTTGTGGATCTTCTTACTATACACAAGGATGTATCTGATTTTGTATTGAGAGGGTATTGGTGCTTATTCTTTGGGATAATGAAGAGACAGTCTCTTATTCTCTATTCCACAGAAGAGAACTATTTATCCGTCAGCAGCACTAACAGCATATGGGACATGAACATGTTGTAAGGTATAATTATTTTAAAAATCAAGTGTCCAGCATGTTCAGGAACTGTACTCACATATGGTCTAACATGAAGATGCGGTCAAGAGTCAGATGGACTGGGCTTAAGCTCTAGCAAGGTTTACATCCCTGAGACCTTTGGCAAGTCACTTCCTCAGTCCCCAGTCTCTTCACTTAGGATATGTTCATATGATAACTGTATCTATCTCATAGAGTTTAGGCGTGGTTTATATGAAGTAACAGATGTGATATAACCATCACACCTGCAAACTACTATTAAGATTATGATTTTTATGACGATATATTATAGAACTCAAATATGAATACTTCCTAGAAATAAGCAATAGCTGTGCCACAGTGATTTCTGACTACTGAATTACAGATGGAAATCTATACTACCCTCTGTTTATATTACAAGACTGATCTCCTACGAGACGGCAGTCAATAAAGGTGCTTGCCACCAAATGTTAACAAGCTAAACTCAATCTGTGAGATCCACATGATGGAAAGAGAAACCCAACTCCAGCAAGTTGTCCTCTGATCTCTACATGTGAACTGTAGCATGTGTATTCCTGTGCACATATGTACACATTAATAAATGAATGGAATAAAAATTAAAAATAACCAAGTCACAAATGCTGTGTTACTGGAAATACAGAAACATCCTAATAAACTATGTTTACTCACATATTGAGAAGATGAAAATACAGTTTCAAGAAACAAAGAGACCAGTGCGGTGGTCTCAGGTGAGTACCTGTATGTAGAAAGGGATCCCAGCACTGCGCCTTGTGGCACAGAGTTTGGAAGAGGGATCACTGCTTTTAATTTCCTCCAAAACACTCCACAACCACTGCTCTGGCAGCTTTTGCAGACTCACATCAGAGCACCTAAAAGGTACAAAGAAGCAAATGTTTGGGATCATAAAGCACAAACTAATGACGCTCATTAACGCTGTCAGAAATAATGAACATTTCATTTCATGAAGACTCAAACTACAAAGTGTCTTTCTTGACTTTTCAACCTATTATTATATACCTATTTTAACAGTTACTGTCGATGTCAGCCTGCTGAGATCTAGAGTCACCCAAGAGACAAGCTTCTGGACACGCCTGGGAGGGACCACCTTCAGCTGAGGTAAGCCCGTCAGCTGTGGGCAGACTTACTAAAGAGAGAGTGAGCTCGGCATTCACCCTTTTCTTTCTGGCTCTGGATCCAGTTCTCTCGAGCTTCCAATGCCTGGACTTCTTGTGAGGACTGCACTGTGACCCCAAATAAACCATCTCCCTGAAGTTGCATTTTCAGGGTGTTTGATCATAGCAACAAGAAAGTAACTAAGACCCTCTTGACTATGTGTCTTGACTTAAAGCCATTAAAGGTACTACTCCCTACAACTAATGTGTGTAAAGTGTGATCTACAAATACTTGATCACACAGGCCCTGCCTCCATACTCACAAGGGTGTGAAGGAAGCTCACAAAGCTCCTACGGCTAGCCACCCTGTAAGACTCAAGGTTTCCAATACAAACATCACACATAGTATAGTTTTCTGTAATTGATTTTTATTTATAGAGATTACACAAGTCAAAGTAAATGAATGAATTTAAACTTACATTTGAATAATTTCTTTCATCTTACTTAAAATTTCACAAATAATATTTTTTCAAACCTATAGAGTATGAGAACATGGCGATCCCTGACTCAGCCTTCCCAAGTAGGAATTAAGGACCAGGATCTGCTTAACTGAAATTAGCACATTAAGTAAACAGATATCAAGCTGTGAAAAATGCTTTTACTTTAAATAGAAGAAAACAATCATCAGAAAGATAACTGGCTGTAATTTAGAGCAAGAATTGCACTTAGACACACATCTGGGATTTTTTTTTCTTTATTCTGTTGTAAAATAGTCAGAACTTGCATTTCTGACTAAACACTCCAGAACTGAACAACTGAAATTTATGTAAATGTTTCACATTGACTTAAATATAGAACTAATACCACTCAAACATGGACCGCAGAATTTCAGCCCTGAAAATTAGAGTCAAATCCCCTACACTCAGCAGGCCGAGATTTTAAATATTTCCTCATAGAACGGATTAAAATCCACCCCTCTACCCTTGCTTCTCCCCGCCTGTGTCCCACAGTCACCAAAGCCAACTGTCAAAAGTTTAAACCACTGGCTGGGGATGTAGTTCAGTTGGCACAGAGTTTGCTTGGCACATTCAAGGCCCTAGGTTCAATCCCCAGTACTGATGTAAAAGAAAATCTTAATCAGGAGACTAAGTAAGAGCCACAGGCTTAACAAAAACAACAACTTCTAAAGTGACAACTTTGTTTAGACCCTGACTAGAACAGATAAAAATGCAAGAATGATATTGCCAAGTAATATAAAAAAATTATAAATGCTCTAGATATAGTAGACACTGAGGATGTAACCATGGCAATGAGACATAAGGAAAAGTGTCCACATTTTTAGAGACACATATAGAAAGGCCCGAGAGTAAAATTCACAAACCAAGATTAATATTTTAATACTTCAACAGCTATCATGCAAAGGTATAAAGCATTTGTAGCAAATTCTGATAACTGTTGGATCTGAGCAATGAATAAAGGCAATTAGAACTCTTATTCTCTAATTAACATGTTTGTGTATATACATACATATTTATATGTTAAGGACCAAAGTTGCTCCCAACTCTATCATTTTAAAGATAAATTTCCTATGTTTGTACTGGGGATAGAACCCAGGGCCTTGCATGTGTCTGGTAACTACTCTTCCAAAAAGCTACATTCCCAGTTGGTCACAGGTAGTAATTTCCTTAGCTTATATTAACATTTCCAACTCTGTGGTCTGAGAGCTGGCTCAGCAGTTAAGAACAGGTATTACTCTTTTAAGAGGACCCAAGTTCAGTTCCCAGCACCCAAGTTGGGTGACCAAAAATCCTCCAGCTCTAGAGGACTCAACACCTTCTTCTGACCTCCAAAGGCATCTGTACTCTCATGCACATGCTTACACACAGAAACAGAAATAAGCAGAAATAAATAAATAACCTAGCTTGGTATAATCTTTCATTTCCCAATCAAAAATTGAACTCCAGATTGTTCAAAACAATTATTTAAGTGCTAATGATACAGTCATAGACTGGACTGCTACACTCTTTGAGTCTTTTTTCACTACTAAAAAATAGGAAGAATATATATATATATATATANNNACACACACACACACACACACACATACAAACACACATCCATACACACACATATGGGTTAATTTAGCTCACAATTAGTAGATAAGGGAATTTTTTAAAAACTAAAGCAAAAGGCATTTTGTGTGTGTGATTCAAAAATATGTTGGAGTTACAGAAGTTAGGAAAGTCACCCAGAGTAACTTGATCTAGAATTGTCTGTGAATATCATTTCCTTGCATTTTCTGCTCTACTAAAGAACTGTCTTAAAGACAAGGTTGCAGCCTGTGGCAAGTCAGGTCTCTAGTCAGACTTCACTACGCAAGAGAGTCAGGGAGAAATGAATGCAGGACATGACAGGAACTTGTATTCCAATCAAGCGCATTGAGATACTAGTACACTAGACACTAGCTCAACAAGGCTTCTCAACACAGCCTCTCCTATACCCTTCCTGGGCTAGCAAATGAAGGCCACAGTAGCCAGGCACGTCTGGGATCAGTAGGCCACCTTAGCAGGTGTCACCCTTTCATGTAAACTGACAACTGCTCTAGACTACCAATCAAATCTTGATTTAAATTATCATATTCTCCTTAAGTTTGAAAGGTTACATACGACCTGGAGCTAACATTCCTATTTTAACTTACCAATTTATACACAGATGTTCTTTAAATAAGTTTCTTCTCTTTGCTGGCTTCTACACTAGCATACAACACACACACACACACACACACACACACACACAATATGCACATACCCATATTTCCAACTAAGCATCTTTTTATAGTCTCCACACATACTCCTGTTCATCAGCATTGACAAACTTTCTAAGTTAATGGCATTATATTACTAGGTCCAGGGTACAGAGGGCTGGTGGTGTCATGGGAGGAATGGGATGTAAGCTAGACATTGAAGGCTGTTCAGAAGAATGGTGGAAAGCCTACATAGCAGAAAGCAGGAGATGCCAGAAAACAAGCTTTAACCAAGGTCCCAAAGACAATTCCCTCATTTAGATTCTTGACTATCTGAAATGTAAACACTTAGCCAGACCTATTTATTCCCTTGGGTACTGAGGACAAAATGTTCCTTATTAATTTGGGGATTTCCAAAATAGGGACAAAAGAATGTTCTACAAGATTACAGCTGGGCAAAGTATCTTCAAAAGAGCCTTCTGTGCCCACTGAAGACCCAGCAACCTCAGAACAAGCTTCGAGAAATGCTCGGGGCATTCACTCCTGCCACCCAGTCCAGACCTTGTTCTGCTCTGGGATTCCCCAGCATCAAACCAGTTTTTCTGAATTCTCTAATTGGCTGGTTTTCAGTCTAGCGTTTGCTGTTGAATTCTATTTCTTTGATTCCCTTGCTTCCTAGCTCTGCTCCTGTCATGGACCAAAACCTCCCACCCCAAGGTCACATACAAAACTTTGGTTCAACAAAGTAACTCTCACTTTCTTTATTCAGATCAAACACACTGCATTCAAAACAAAACCTTACAGGTTTATTTAAATTATCATAATGGAAATATATTTGCCTGCTACATAGAAAGAAAGCATTTATTGCATGTCTATTATGCATCTATTTAGTCAATACCATGCTCCACACATCTGATCTTGCATCGTCCTTGGAACAAACAAATGCAAGAGAAAACATTTTTTCCTCTGACAGATGGAGATGTAAACACAGTGGTCAAGGACACCAACTAGGAAGTCAGGGTGGACAAATATCCAAGTTGGTGTCTAGAAACACCAATTATGGAGCCAAGCTCCTGGGGTTAGCTCCCTTCTGGGCCATGTAAAAGCTATGTGACCTAGGACAAGTCACAGATGCTTGACTTCTCATTTTTCTCTTCCAGCACATGAATGTTGCTATATATGAGTTTAGCTTTGGAACATGTTTAATAAATTCCCCAGAGGCATTTCATAAAAATATTATCTGATTATAAGAAATTTAAGGTTTTTTTAAAAGAGTTTCAGTGAAATTTCTGACTTAACACTTTGAAAAGGCAATCTCCCACACTCACACAACACCCCCTACAAATAACACCCAAAATGTACACCTAGAAGCCCTAAAAACAGCTAAGTGAAGAACAAGCTAACCACAGGAAATAAGAAGAAGTGAAAAAGCTGACATAGGAACGAGGCTTATAGTACGGCAGATTTAGAACTAGCAGCCGTGGCCATGAAGTCAGCTCTGTGGGGAAAACAGTCTTTTTTTCCAAAAGGGAATTTCAGTGGCTTTCTCTCCCATTAGAGGAGGCTTGAATAAGGGTGACTTCTAGAGCTGGGGCTACAACCAAGAAAAGCCATAGCACCCTAAACCAGACTGTCTACTGAATTGGTAGTTAAATCTATGATATCCAGGGTAATTAGGAAGAGATAGACCAAAATGACACCATCTGATCTACCGCCTCAGAGGAATGAATCCAAATAAACACACAATTAATCAAAAGGTTCCTAATTATAGCCAGCAAACCAAATCTCACAACACAAAGAATTTTATATTAAGGACAGCTAAAAATATTTAGAACATATTAAATGAAACTAATTTTATAGGGCGGACTGACAAAGACCTTAAAATAACTTCACTTTAGTATGTTAAAAAAAATGAAGGAATGATTTCTTCTTAAGAAGGACAGGAGAGCTGGGATGTAGCTCAATGGTAGAGTGCTCACCTAGCACAGGCCAGACCCTGGATTCAATAGCTATACTGCAAAGGAGAAAAACACAAAAGGAATGTTTACCTTCCAGGCATGATATACACCTGTAATCCCAGCACTTAGGAGGTAAAGGCAGAAAGCTCATGAGTTCAAGACCAGCTTTGGCTACATAGGAAGTTGGAGGCCACCCTTGGTTACTTGAAACTCTGTCATATTTTTTCAAGTGCAAGAAATTACGAAAAACAAACAGTGCTGAAAAAAAGAAAACAGGCTTAAATAAAAATAAAAACACTAGACATATTCTGTATTAAGTATAATTTCCAAAAGAGATGGTATCAATGCTAAAGAATTAGACTTATAATTTAAAAACTGTCAATTATATCAAAAATAAGTTTTTCACCCAGGTGATGGTGGTGCATATCTCTAAGCCCAGCACTCAGGAGGCAGAGGCAGATCTTTGAGTTCAAGGCCATCCTTGGTCCACAGAATGAGTTCCAAGACAGTCAGGGCTACACATAGAAATCCTGTCTCAAAACAAACAAACAAACAAACAAACAAACAAGTTTCTCATTATCAATAACAAAAGACATAGTAGTACAATTAAAATACTGAAGGATAATTAACTGTTGTTGGGAGTCTATACCATATTAAATTATATTAGAAAGTGGAAGCACATTAGAAAGATGTCTGCTGGGTGGACTAGTTGTCTCAGTGGGGCCTACATAGTGCAAAGAGAAAACAGGCTCCTTCAAGTTGTCCTCTAACCCTTACACACTCACAGGTGGCGCACACATACACAGTTAGTTACTTAGTGAGTAAGTTAAAGTAATAATAATAAAGACTCCCTGGGATTCTGAATAAAAGAAATCCTGAAAGATGTACTTCAGCAAAGTTAAACAAATCTAAGTGCTGCTAACAGGGTGCCCACAAAACAAAAGTAAACTTGACATCTCCCATACTAAAGCCTTGCTCTGCTCCAGAAGTCTGCCCTACCAGACTGCCACATTTTAATAAACGAGTAACAAAGAGCTCCTCTGCACCCTCCCTTCTAAAACTGCCCTATCTAAGCTGTCAACAGCATGGGCATTTGACTTGGAAATGATCCAGACTCTGGGCAGGTTTCCCATCTCTACCGTCCTCCAAACCTCAGCCACCACTTTCAGAATTCAAGTCCGACTGTAACCTCCCAAATGGATACTCTACTTTTACGGTTACCATTTATTCTCAACACAACATTCAGCACAACCCTTTCAAAAGACAATCAACTAGGTGCCATACAATCCTAGCACTTGAGGCTGAGGCAGAAGGATCCTGACTTTGAGGTTACCCTGGACTATGTACTAAGAACCAACTTGAAAAAAAGAAACAATCCACAAGGCCAGATCCATCCTCAGTCATGTCTTGAGTCTATTTACAAACTGTCACTGTGCAACCCTGGTTCTCCACAGCTTGTTTATCCCACGCTAGTTATACATAGTTTACCCACGTTCCTTAATTTAAATTAGCCAACTGCTGTCTCTCAGACTTATCTACTTTTTGTAAATTAGGTTAAAAAAACACTAAAACTTCAGCTTAATATGAAAGCACTACTTCAAGGGAGCTAACCTTATGCTACATTACATTTTTGGTTTGATTTGGCTGGTACTAAAGATACTACCAGCTCCTGTTACTTGTTTCAGTGGATTTCACTCCCAAACGAATGAACCGAAAGCCATGAAGAAGTAGTTGATGTATATACACTGTACCCTGGAACCAACTTCCAGAAGGTGTTCACTCAGAAAGAACTTTGGGTGCACTGTTTTAAGGAAATTTCCTAAATATAACAAAACAGAAATCATCTTCCTAGTCATGTTTTATTCAGACTGATTTGGTCATTGAACATATGTCATTAGAGTTAAAATATTAAAGTAGTGCTAAATGGACTAGATGGTATAGGCAGAAAGCACCCTGGCAATCAGAAATCCTACAGAAAACTCAGCTTGGCCTGGCATGAAATGAACTGTGTCTCATCCATTCTGGAGGTACTCCGACTCCCCTGGGGAACCAGGGAGACACAGTCTTGTTAATATACCATTTTCTTATATTAACTGGGCATAGCATTCTAATAAAGAAGGCTGGCACAGAAAGGGAAAAAGAGGATACAGTAACTATTAAAGAGGGAATGCACAAGTGTTTCCCAGGGATGAGAGTTGTCACCCATGGGAAGTCTATCAACAGCAAACCTATTAGCTAAATCTTGCCCCAAGGATGAGCTTTTCCCAGGATTGAAGAACAAAACCCAAATGAAGTTCAGACTGAAGACTAGTACTTGTTTCTGGAGTGTTAAGTGATTGCACATGTAAAAATAGGGTAGAAACTATGTTTCAGCATTTCTGAACTTTAGCAACAGGTAACAATGTAACTTTTTTCTTTCTCGCAAGGCTCTTTAGGAGACCTCCAGGCAATAACTTCAATTGTTCCATTTGTCTAATTTCTTAAATATATGACTCTACCCAGGTTATCTAAGTCTCCCTATTTTCACAGCACTAGATGTTTTCCCCAGTCCTGCATCTCTACCTCTGCCTCCTCTCCTACCTAACCTCTGGACCTGTATCCCAACTGTCTGTCTGCTATACCTCTAGGCAGCTTCCCAACAACACCCCAAACATCATGGCCTGTCTCCTATCGAGGACTTCTCTTGCTTTTTATTGTTGCTCCCAATGATTCCTTCTATCACCTGGGACACACAGTCCAACAAGCTGATCTTCCTCTTGGTCTTTAATTTCTGCCTAGTGACTCCATACTTTACTTACTTATCCCAAACATTAAGTTGCTAGGTTGAAAGTTCAAGAGCAGCAGTTCTCACTCTTCCTAACGCTGGAGCCCCTTTTACAGTGCCTCATGTTGCCTCATGTTGTAGTGACCCCAACCATAAAATTATTTTATTGCTCCTTCATAACTGTAATTTTGCTTTTATGAAACATAAATATCTGATATGCAACCACTGAGTCGTTGGAACTCTAAAGGGGTCATGACCCGCAGGTTGAGAATTGCTGCTGCTCTAGTGGGATAAGAATATGTCAGTTGCTAGTGTTCGCTAAGTGACATGATGTCTGGAGTTCAACACCCAGATCCCACGTAAAAAAGCTAGGTGCTCTAATATTCCCAGCATTGGGAATGTAGAAAGAGGAAGATCTTTGTGACTTGCTGGCCACCCAGCATAGCCTGCCTGGTGAGCTCTAAGTCATTAAGAAACTTTCTCAAAGAACAAGGTGGATGGTTCCTGAAATGACACACACTCAAATAAAGCTTCCCTGGTAGCAAACCCCACATCTTACCACTGTTTCTATCCTCTGCTAGTGTCTCCTGTCACAGCTCCTTTCATACTGTAAGTGACCAATGAATGTCTCCTGAACTGCTAGTCTCTAAGAAATATTTACCCACCACAGCTAGGCAGTAGTGGAGCAAGCCTTTAATCCCAGCACTCAGGAGGCAGAGGCAGGTGGATCTCTGTGAGTTCGAGGCCAACCTGGTCTGCAAGAGCTAGTTCCAGGACAGGCCCCAAAGCTACAAATAAACCCTGTTTCAGAAAACAAAAAAAGAAAGAAAAAGAAACACTTACTCCCCAAGCCCACTTAGATCTTAGTGCCAGTTCTATCGACTAGCTGTGTGGCTATGAACATACTGTTTAAAAAAGAAAACTGTTGCAGAGATGCTTTGATAAATCAAGACAAGTGTGGTGGCAAAAACCTTTAATCCCAGCACTCAGGAGGCAGAGGCATGAAGATCTCTGCGATTGCAAGGTCAGCCTGGTCCACAGAGCTTCAGGGTAGTCAGGGCTCCATAGAGAGAATTTATGAAAGAGGTATTCTTTACTCCTTTAGTGACTGTTACACATAGAAGGTATCACCCTAAATATATGAAGTACCTAAAGCCCCTGATGAGAACCACCCCAACACATCAGCACAGCCTCACAGGAGCCTTCACAGCTGGATTAAGCCCTACCAATGTTCTTTAAGTTCCCAGGAATGCAGCCTAGAACACCCTATTTTCAGTAGTCCAGAGAGTTTGCCCTGTATAGCATCTGGCATGCAGATGCAGCAGAAACTTTCTGCTGAATGATTGCATACAAACAAACCAAACCGAGCTGGCAGCCGCTGCTGAGCGGTACGTCTTCTGGTACACCCGCAAACTAAAAAGGGTGTGTAGGTAAGAGAGGCTGTAACCTTAAGATTTCTCAACACAAAGTCATAGTAGCTATAAGATAAAACACCCTCAAGTTTTGGCTCCTCAAGTCCACTCCCCAGTAAGGAAAGCCAGCTTTATAAGGAAGTGATTTCAAAACACCAGGATGACAGGTGTTTGCTAAGAGAAGATACTGTCAGGTAAAGGGAAGACTCCCAAGAACAATGCAGCAAGTTCTAGTTGTTTGTTTTGGTTCCTCATCACAGTCTGGGGTCAGGAAGGAAAAGGATCCCGAAATGAAGAACTGCTTCTTGCCAACACTCTGCAGTCACCAACCACAGACTAGGGGAATTCCAATATCCTGCTTCTGTCAGCAAATGCCCCCCAATTAAAGAGTACACACCATCTTTGTCTGAAGACTCTTTTGCTTTGACTACTTTACCAAAGTTGTTAGCCGCAAGAATATCATAAAATTTTAAGTTATTAAGGGTTCAAGCCTCATCAAAAAAGAATTCCTTAAAACTACATATTATTAATCTGCATACACCTATGAAATCAGTTTAACAGTTCTAAAGGGAACTCACAAAAATATATCCAACTGAAGGGCTGTGGAGATGGCTAAGCAGGTAAAGGTACTTACCACATAAGAATCAAAGGATGGACTCATAGAACAAAGGAGGCATTAACCAGCTCCCACAAGTTGCCCCAAGATCCTCACATATACACATGGCGTGTGCACACCCACACATACACATTACTCACAAAAAATAAAATAATTCTTAAAATGCATCCAATTCCCTATCATCTTTCACCATAACCCCCCCCAGACTTTCCCACGCAATCAGAAGGCAGCACTGTACACGGTGAGTGGGACGCTCAGGCTGAAAGGAGCTGGAGACCTCTTCTTGAAAACGGACACAACGTCTCAGACAGGTTAGATATTTTACTGCTCTTAGCAAGCTAGCAGTGGAACTCACTTAAATTATACCTTCATATAGTTTTTAAATTTTTTTATTTAAATAACTTTTTTTCATCTATTTTACATAGCAACCAGTTTTCCCTCCCCTTTTACACTTACCCTCTCCCCACCCATTCCTCCTCCATCTCCATTCAGAAAGCATCAGGTCTCCCATGGGCTTGCACAAAGCATGGCACATCACACTGAGGCAGAACCCAGCTCCTCCCCTTACATCGAGGCAGGGCCAGGTAATGCAGCATGGGAAACAGGTTAGCAAAAGCCAGCTCACTGTTAGAAGCCTTACTAAAAGATCAAGCTACACAACTGTCACACACATATAGAGGGCCTAGGTCAGTCCCATTTTGGCTCTCTGATAGTTGGTCCAGTGTTCATGAGATCCCATGAGCTCAGGTCAGCTGTCTCTGTGGGTTCCCCCATCATGACCCCCTGGCTGGTGCAATCCCTTCTCCCTTTCTTTTGCAAGACTCTCAGAGCTCAGCACAGGGCTTGTTTGTGGATCTCCGCCTCTGCTTCCATCAGTGACTGGACAGAGTATGATGACAACTAGGGAAGTACCTTTATATTTTTTGTTTGTACTTCAAACCAAGGGGACAAAATCAAAGCACTGTGATTTTTCTTCTTCACCACAATCATGAAGGGGCCAGAAGGAAGTTTGTCATTGCTTTTCTCTTCAAGTGGTAAGCCTGAGTCCATACCAAATGTAACAGGGAGCGGGCGGCTACCTTTCAGTGAACACTATTTGCCTAGCATGCCCACACTCGAGATTCAATAAAGCACTGAAAATAATAATAATTTTTAACACTTTTAAAATTAGAAAAGTAGCAGAAATGTACAAGGCAGGCTCCAGATGATGTTCAGGACTAGAGCAAATTGCTATTCCATAAACAGGTTAGTCCAACTTCTATACAGAGTTATCTCACTCCTAGTGGATAAGTACTTTAAGAAAAAAACAAACCCCCAATACAAGACTCCACTATTCCCTGAGTACAAAGGAACTTTCCAACCGCTCCTTCCATCCACCTATGTAGTACCATGGTTATTTTCTTGATGAGTCTGAATTAGTTATATTGCTTGTTAGGCGCTGTTAACTGAGATACTTATCTTCATTTCCTGAAACCCTTTCCAGAAAAATTTATTTAGAAAATTTTATCATATCTCCAATTATTTCATAAATGAAAACTTTATCCATTCTTTCTTCTGGTTTTATGTTTTTATAATTTAATGGCTCATGTCTTCATCTTTAAATCAACTACACAATGACAGGTTGTGCAAGAAGACTGTACACACAGCAGCAAGTCTCTGAAAGGGAGCATACCTCTGAAATACAGAGAAACTTTGAATCTGAAGAAGGATTTGCATAAATGAGAGCGGTGGGAAAATGACATTATCAAGAGAAGCCACCTTACCCGCCCACCCTCACCAACACCACAGACTGCTCAAGTTCACTGCAGGTGGAGACGGCAGGCACTGCGCTAAACCTTAGCTGAGAGCAGGGGCAACAACGAGGAAATAAGCAGAGAAGCCACGGGAAGAACAAGAATGCTACAGGAAAAGTGGTGGGAGGACATGCCCAAAGAGTACTCAGCATATAATGTTTCCTTGAGACCAAGAAGAATTAGTTTGAAAACTCTACGTTACAGAATACTCACTGTGAGCAAGGTTCTTCTGTTCTTATATTTAAATGAAAACATATTATAAAGCCTTTGAAAACCAATATTAAAATTTCCAAAATAGGGGATGGGCTGACCTTACAGGAATAGACTTAAAAACAATTCAGGGGCTGGAGGGATGGAGACAGTGGTCAAGATCACTGTTGCTCTTTCTGAGGGCTCAGGTTTGGTTCCCAGCACCACAAGGAAGTGCTCTAGCACTCCTGATGTCCTCTTCTGGCCTTGGTGGGTATTGCATGCACCAGGTACACTTTCACACAGTCAAAACGCTCACGTAAAATAGATATGAAAATAAAAATTAAAAGGTCACTAACAATACAGTAACCACAGTGATGTAGAAAATTAACATTAAGACATTCCAGCTTTCACAAAATCCTTTTAATCTACTATAAAAATGGAAAGAAGGAATCAGCAGGCTGGCACAGACCTACATTCCAGCACAAGAATCTGAGTCCTGGGCCAGCATAGTCTACAATGTGAGTTTTATGGCAGCCAGGCTTACATAGTGTTGACTATTCATATGGTTCAGACTCCCCTAATTCATATGGCTCTCCAGAGTTTATAGCACCTCAGAATAAGCTTAGAACCCACACCGGTTTTTGTGTTGTTTTGTTTTGGGTTTTTTTGAGACAGGATTTCTTTGTGTAGCTGGAACTAGCTCTGAAGACCAGGCTGGCCTTGAACTCCAGAAATCCACCCACCTAATCCTTCTAAATGCTGGGATTAAATGTCTGTGCAACTACCTCCCAGCTACAACCTATTCTTAATTTAATTATTCACATTTCAAATAAAATTCATAGGACATTGAGTGAGCAGTAAGTATGTGATTCAAAAATATCTGTTGGACTGGAGAGATGGTTCAGTGATTAAGAGCACCTGCTATTTTTCCAGAAGTCCTGAGTTCAATTCCCAGCAACCACATAGTGGCTCACAACCATCCATAATGAGATCTGGTATCTCTTTTAGCCTTCAGGGATACATGTAGACAAAACGCTATACGCATAATAAATAAATAGACAGACAGATAAGTCTTTAAAGAAAAGAATATCTGTCAAATGAAACACAAATAAAAGATCAGACAATATAATGTTAATCAGAGATGATATATTACACTTAACATTTTTTTTTGTACAACTATGTAAAGATACATTCTTTTGTTCTCCAGAGAAGGAGAAGAACTTAGTTTTTAGTATATATTCCAATTGTTCAAAAAAGGATTACACTTAGATTTGCACCAAAGGAACTATAATTCATTGATAAAAGATTAAATATTTATATTACTAGTGTTTTATACCTAAAACTGATAGCTCTCAGCAGTTCACTCAGGGGGTCAATAATGTGAATATGGTTATAATTACTACGGCAGATAATTGTAGAATGGCCATCCTTCAGTAGTCAGAGCAACTCCCATATGAAGAGTAAGATACCACAAAGTGCTCACAAGGTAACTTCTACACTTACAATTCCGTCCAACAATTTACCCCCACAGTTAAGCTTTAAATGTGAAGAAATCAAAGTCCCCAACTGCATTCTCTAGTTTAGGAATCTTTAAATTAGAACAGCAACTTCAAATACAAAGGACAAGGAGAGTCCCATTTATGTTTTTCACCAGAAATTTGAATTTATCCATGATTTAAACATACTTAAGCACCCCAATTAAACATTTAAGTAGCTAACAATTGTAAGTGTAGGGCAGAATTATAAATGGAGAAGATACTTTTGTGAGTACTTCATGTAAGATAATTATAGCTTCGGCTTATTTTGTTGTTTTGGTTTGGTAGAGGGCCTTGCTATGTAAATCCTGCTGCCTCAGCCTCCAGAATACTAAAACTATAGGCACACACAATCATACTTGGTGGTAATTGTGTTTTACAAAGAAAGTATGAATATTTCATCAAATCCCAAACAGAAATCACTACATGAGAAAATCAGATTACAGAACACTAACTCCATATTTGTTTGTGTTATACATATAAATATTATTTTCGAAAGTTTCCCAGAAAAAGGAATAGTATATTCCCCATTCTTGTTTATCCTCAGATAATTGTTTAATAGTAAAATCAGTTTACATTTGAAGACATTTGAATAATCCTATTAAAAACCAATTTAAAGAATGTAGCTCATGTTTAACTCTTCAGTTATTTGTCCATTAATCACTTTAAGTGCTTTCTTCCTTAACACAGCTGCAACGCAAGAGGTAGCCAGCCACTGGCCTTGATTCCTATGGGTCTTTAGGAACGCCCAGATTTTTCCTTGCAAACTTCTTCAATGTTGTATGCCTAAACATCACTTAAGCGTTTATTAACCCTTCCCCCTAAAATAGTCCAAAGGAAACAGATTTTCTTTTAAAAATGAAAACCAAACAAAGAAAAGCAACATACATGATACAGATATTCTGTGCAAAATAGTCAGATTTGAAATGTTCCCAAAGGGATAGAAAACCCCTGTGCTCAGAGGCATCAGATGAGAATGTCTACCATGGGTATGAACCAACAATGACAGCCATGAGGGGTCTTTAAACAGATTAGAAGTGGCCAATACACGAGGCACTTTCCCCATCTCCCTGCTTCATCTCTTGGGAATGGCTTCTACTGCGCAAGTACACAATAGTTTTGAAATCGACGTGAAGATGTGGTATTTCATTCATGCTCGGCCTCACACATTTCTGTCCTTGGTTCTCTGTTCTGTCCATTCCCACTCTTCCCTGAAGACTTCAGTCCTACCAGCAGTGACGATTATGGAAACAGTTCCCAGACCTGTCTGTTTCAGCTACCTTACCTACCTCGTCATACCCTACTGCAACTGCTAAACTGAGGATAGCCACAAGGACAATCCATCATTTCCTTACACTCAATACAGGTAAAACAGACAAACAAAAGTTCCTCTGACTTTGATAACATTAATCCCATTTTCTTGTTCACTAGGACCTAAAACCAGAGGAGCCATCACTGATTCCCTGGTAACCACTACCACTTGCATTCAATTGCCACTGTGTCACCAAAAAGTAGACTACACTAGGTCTTTCCTAAAGACTCTTTATAACCAAAAGCATGTGACTGAAGCCACACTGAGACTTGCCAGACTACTAGGGCCAGAAGAGATCATACAGCTTCTGCCTGGAACTTGCTACTATTTAATAAGTTCTGCTACCCAAAAACTGCCATGTTTAGTAAGAGATCACTTGTGGTCCCAACTGTCAGATCCAAAGTAAACTTCAATCCCCCAAATTCCAAAAGGTGCTGGACTACATGGCTGGCTAGTCAGAGGTCAGAGTCTGCAATAGCCTGTCTGGCAGCTTTCTCTAGGAAACTACCTCCCTTCCCCAGCAAGGCTTCCTGATCTCTACCTGCCCTTATCTGGAAAATGTCCCTGGGTCTGGAAGACTCACCTTATCTAAAAGATGTCTCTAAACCAGTGCCTGATTCATCTTTGGTTTGACCCTTGGCACAGATCCCTGTTACAAAGACTTGTGCTAAGGAGCTCTACTATGGGACCCTACTTCCACATACTAAGCTTTGTGACAGGAGTATGTATGCATTTAATGCAAATTAGGGTTGGTCCTCAGGCTCCCTAATCCTTATTATACTCTGGAATAAAATTGAGCTGATTCGCTGAAATCTGTCTCCCAGGGGGGTGTTTCTGATTGTGCTCATGGGCTGCATACAAAGCTTTCTGTCTCCCCTTCTGACCATCAATCCGAGAGGGAAAGTAGACCCCCATAAAAAGGCAGTCCAAATATCCAGAAATGAGGAGGACTTCTGGCTGTTAGATAAAAGCACAATCCCCCAGTAACTTGTGAAACTGGTTCTCATCGCCAAAAGGAGTCATTTCCAGTACCCCTGACAAAAGGGACATGTGGCTCTCGAATTAACAGATACCCGCGGCGCTGATCAGCATATCAGGTCCATGTTAGCCTCCAGATTTACCCAGTCTCTACTCACAAGTATTTGTTACACGTTTCAAAGTCCATACTAGTATCCTAGACCTTCTTACCTCCTCCTGGACCCTAAACTCTGTCCTGATCACCAGCTACTCTCACTATTCACAGCTACTGCTAGGCTCGCTGTGCTGTTTCTATTCTCCATGCCCTGCTCTTCCCGCCTCCCCTCACAGACAGTCTGCTGGCCATCATGTTCAGTCTAATTCTTTCTCTCTCTCTCTGCTCTGGATTCTTCCAGACACCTCTGGATATTTTCCACCTCTCATTCATAATAAAAACCATCCCTGTAACCATAAAAAGGGAGTGATCATGTTGTCAGTTACACATCTGGTACGGAACACTCAGGAGGGACACAAACAGACCCCCTTCTGAGGGGCCCAGCCTCCCTAACCAAATCAAGCTGCTGATTTGAGTCTGTAGAGGTATGGATAATTTGTTCCTGCTGTTTCTGCCACCCATCATATTCAACTCCAAATTTTGAGTCCAACTTTTCAGCCATTTCTTCCCTCCACCTGTTCTCTTTTGGTACTCAAGTAAGCGTTACCTTGGAGCTGCCTGCTCTGTCTCTGATGGCTCCTGGAGCCTACTATTGTTAACAGAGTAGGTCAGGCAGCTTTTCTCACCCTACTGGGTACCCATCACATGGAAAGAGACACTTTCCTTAATGATTTGGGACATTTCTCTCTAACAAGTTTTTATCTCTTGCTATTCCCCTCTCTCACAGACAGCCCTGGTCTTGTCCAGTCTGCTTCCCATGGTCAGTCTACCTCTTTATCTCTCTGTGTGAGACTCTTCCAGATGCTCGGGCTGTTCTCTCTCATATCTACAATAAAATCTTCCCGTACTTTACACCAGTCATGTCATTAGTTTATATGCCAACTAGGTCCAGCCTTCTAGCTATCCCACTACACAAGGTGCCAGAAATGTGACCATAGCCAAAAGGAACCCCCTCACCCACTACTTCATCTGCCAGCTAGTGGCACATTAATCAGTAACTGTCCAGAGGAAAACTACCTAGCTTAGCCTTGCCCTGATTCCATCTCATAAAGTCAAGAAATGTAACAGAATGTCTATTGCTTTCCTTTTGGTCATTCAGTATGTCATGTGTGGAGTTGTCCACATGAGGACAAATGTTAGGAGAAATACCCCATCTCTGTTCATCTCAGAGCCTCATCACCTCAGGCTTAGATCGCCAAAATCTGAATCTCCCTAACAGTCATTAAAATCTATTGAGCCAAATGTTTGCAGCAATTCTTCTGACCAGTAGAGGCCTGGAAGATACTTACTGTTAATATTCTGAGTTTTGCCCTTGCTTATTTCCTAAACTAAACCATCAGCTCGTTTAGAGACTGTAACAAAGGACACATATATCCTTTTCTCTCGAAGAAAGAAGGCCATTCCTTGAACTGAGGAAGCAGCTTCAGGAAGGACATGCATGGAACCATTAAGGAGGATGCAGACACTGTCTTGTCAGACAGAACAGCTGAACCAATCCTATCCATCAAAGGGGTTAGATTGTCCTCATACTTCACAAGCTCTTTAACAACAGAAATTGTGTCTCATGGTGAGGTATTATATTTTCCAAGCCAAGCACAATACAAACTACACAGCTAACATTCATTTGAAAGAATGGGAATATTTGTATTATGAGAAAAGAATACTCATATCATGTCTACAATAGAAACAAAGGATTGAAAAGATAAAGCACTTTCTTTTTTTTAAGGATATACTTATGTATGTATATGAGTGCTGTCTGCATGTATATCTGCAGGCCTGCATGTCAAAAGAGGGCATCAGATTTCATTACATTATAGATGGCTGTGAGAGACCATGTAGTTGCTGGGAATTGAACTCAGGACCTCTGGAAGAGAAGCCAGTGCTCTTAACTACTGAGTCAGTCAGCTCTCCAGCCCAGAAAAGAAAAAAATATTTTTCAAGGTCACACTTTACAGATCTCAAGAGATGGCTCAGCATCTAAGAGACCTCATTGCGCTTACAGAAAACCAGAATGTGGTTCCTAGAACCTTTATCAGGCTGTTCACAAACACCTGTAACTCCAGATTGAGAGTGTAAAGTTCTTCTCTAGCCTCCACAGGCACCTGAACTCCTGTCCACAGACTCTCTCTCTCTCCCTCTCTCTCTCTCTCTCCTCTCTCTCTCTCTCTCACACACACACACAATTAAAAATAAAATATAATATTTTTAAAGATCATTAGTTTAATATCAGGAACATTTTCAAAGTATCACTTAAAGATAGTCTGTGTGACCTACAACTAACAAGATATTTTAGAAATGTTTTCAGCGGGAGGCAAAGCATCACAGATATCAAGACTGTAGATCGCTCAGCAGCCAAAATTAAATGTTTGCTGAAGTGACAAGACTGGCAACATGCTGCTTCCCTTCAAAGTTTCCAGGCAATAGAAATGTTTTCCTGAAAAATATACTACCTTTCATTTAGAGAATGTTTGTCACAAATACTTAGTCATTAAGTAAGTGAGGCTTTCCTTACAAACCATTTAGAGAGAATCTATTATATGAATGAGTTAAATTTCTGGCACCCATAAAGTTAAAAATATACATTTGGTTAAATACATGAGATCTATCTACATCTCTGGTTAAGATTAATTATGTCTACTTATTGTTATTTCAAGACTTTTCTATAAAACTATAAAGAAAAAGACAAAATCTTGTTTTTCCCTGAAACAAAGAAATCCAGGATTATTTGATTCCAAATGTCAAGTTATTTTCAAACAGACAAAACATTCATTTCACCCATGGAAAGAAGCAGTAATCTCAGGCTTATTTTTTGGCAAATCTTTGAGTGCACTTTGAATGAGCTTTGGTGAGAAAGCAGTGCAGGCTGGATATATCACACCGCCATTTGCAGTCAATCACATGACGGAACCATGAAAGTCATCTCTTATGAGTTCTGTAACCAGCCAGTCTTCATTCTTTCCAACGTAGAAAAGACACAAATATCTACTCCATGCATAGGGTCTAGAATCTGCTCTTTAAAAAACCTACACAAAAAGGATATTTGTTTTACCTGTTTAACATTTCAGTGAGTTTCACAAAACCAGTATAAGCCAGTTCAAATGCTCCTCTGTGTCTTGATTGTAAAAGGTGTTGTTTAAAGTAATCTCCTATTTCTTTTACCTTTAAAAAAAATGAAAATAATATTCAATTCATGCTTAATTTACAGATGCATTAGCACATGTCAGCAATATAATTTGGAACCTGTACCTGGGTATCCACCTAACACTGACTTATATGACAAATCATATGTTAAGCACCTTTATGTTATTTTCTGAGATAGGATCTCAGATAGCTCAGACTGGCCTTGAACTTGCTATGTAGTCAGGGATAACACTGAACTCTTGTTCTTCACACCCCCAGTGGGGATTACAAATGTGTGCTACCACACATGCCTTAAGCTTTTTATAGCATCTCATTAACTATTCATAATGAATTCCATGAAATAAACACTATTGTGTTAGTTTAACACTATAGTCTCCAATAGAAAACTTGGACACAGAAAGGCTATATAACTTAATCTAAGGTCATACAGCAAGTAAGCAGGACAGGAAACCAGGGAGTCATCCATCTTTAATTGCTACACTAGAATGCCTCCTTATGCCAGATCTGCAAATTTCATAGTACAATCTGTTAGCTCATGCCATTCATTCAACATCAAAAAAAATCACAAAGAGTAACAAACTCACATTCATGATTCTAAGACAATTATATTTATTCTTCAAATATTTTTCACTTATTATGGTAAAATATACATAAGAAAATTTACCATCCCATCCATTTTACAGTGTACAGTTCAATGACAGGAAGCATATTTGCACTGCTGAGCGCTAACATTATCCATGCAAAGACCACTTCATCTTAAGCTAAGAGCCATGTCCATTCACATTACATTCTAGACTCACTAAGGATACAAGTGAGGCTTAGTAAAAGGCCCTCCTACAAGTCAATAAGCAGTACTTTAATTCAACCATGGAAACCGCTAGGATGCCATGCCATAATTTCCTGACATGTTGTCTTTCTCTTAGGTAAGATTAAACACAAAGTATGTCAATTTTAAACAAAACATAACTGACAATTAGTCACAGTGCTCTGAACAAAGAGAGCTGCCAAACTAGTTAATCCAACTTGGTTTATGTCACTTGATGACAGGTTTGGTGGCTGTTGACTTTAGAAAATTCAGGCTTTATATAAACTCTGGACCAAAGCAGTAATCAGCTATCTGTTCACTGTGCATCTACAGACCACAGTATTATAAACAGGGAAGCTGCCCAACAGGACCTTAGATCTGCTTGCCCAGAAACACCTTCACCTCAGCAGTGACAGGGTTATTATTCTGCATACATCAGAGCCACAACAGTGAGCAGTAAAAGTGACCATGCTCAATGGCTTCATTTTCCTCTTCTGTATACTGGGGCACTAAAGGCACTTACTTACCTCATGGGCGGATGTGTTTAAATGAGTTAATGACAAGTTCAGAACAGGCTAATTATCTATAACCTAATTCAGTTCACTAGGAGGCAAAGCATCTACACTCAGTGTGTATCTGTTATAAAGAGTGTACAGACAGAGAGAAATGGAGACCAACAAGAACTACACAAGCAGCGCATGATGAATTTTTACAAACTCTATTTCAGGCTAACACGCTATGTCCTTCAGGTAAAGCTTTTTTCAAGCATCATTGCTATCATTACAGAAGTAAAGTTACTAAGAAGATATTTCAGAGCAGAGAAAACAAAGACAACAGAGTCTCTTAGTTAATTCTTTTCCCTAAAGTGTTTCAGATATTGTGACATCCTTCAATAAAGACGAACGCTATTCATGAAGGCTTTCTCTGAGGACTTGCAACAGCTCACTATCTTCTCCTTAAACAGAGGTCATTTTTTTTTCATTGCTTCCTTTATACCAACTTTTTTCAAAGGACTAAACTGAAAAGCATGTAATAAAACTAAAGTGTCCAAAAGTATGTCTGTAGATGGTCTTTCCCACGTGGACCCTCAGCCCTAGGTAATCCCGACCTTAGCAGTCAGAATGAAACTCTAAGGACAACAGTGTTATGTAGACAATTTTTCTTCATTATATTTCACATTTAATCTCCAAACAAACTTGTGAATTTTTGCCCTTGCAGGAATATAAAAAAAAACATTGTCAAGTGTTTTTGACATCCTGTCCAATGCTGTGGCACTTACAGAGGCAGACAAAGAAGATGAAAACAGGACGTGTGACCTCAGTAGGCTTTCAGTTTAGATCTACAGAGAAAACTAGCATGATGGGTCGTAACGAGAGCTGCACAACACTTTCAAGAAAGGCCCATCCACACTAAAATTAGACTAGAGTTCTTGCTCACATCTCACACAGGGTGTATGTGCCTAGGTAGACCAAAAGAGAAGAGGATATCCAGACACTTGAATGGGTCCAGATCTAACATATGAAAGCTAGGTTGGCAGACCCAGATGAATGACTTAGAGGCTTTATAGTACACAGCAGTGAAAAACAGGCATGAAGAGGAGGGATGAACCCAGTTCCTGAAGGTGGGAGAGTGCACAGGATAATGGGCTCTGTGAGCAGCAGCTGGACAGAAGCAATCTACTGACACCCTCTCAATGGATAACCAGACTACAAAGAACTGAGACGACTCAGACCATTCAGAAAATGGGTAATAATAGTAAGAAGCAGAAAGGGAACTTTAAAACCTTACATTGTTTATTTGTGTGTATGTATGTGTGTAGGGCACCTACAGAGATTAGAGGACAGGCATGGGTCCCAGGGATCAGTCTTGGTGAAAGCATTTTACACACTGAGCCATTTCACTAGCCCAGAAATTGTCCATTTAATCTTTAAAGTGAAAACTCAATTGTTTAATTAGAAACCACCAAGTTTCTGAAGTTCAAAGAGTTTCTTTATAGATAGTGTATTTTTTAGAAAACAAACTTTTAACATAAAAAAATAGATTCTCCCAAGATGTTTTATTATTATTTTTAGCTGAGCCAGAATCTCATTCTACCGTTCAGGCTGGGTTGGAACTCACTACACAGCTGAGGCTGGCCTTGAATCCCTGAAGATCATTTGCCTCAGCCTCCCAAGTACTAGGATTAAAGCCACGAGCTAACACACATCTCAGGACATTTAGAAAAAAACAAAGGTAAAAATGAATAAAAAAAATAAGATAATGATTCTTAATTTTAAAATTAAACATGTCACTATCTTTTAAATTTAACATATCCTACTTAGATGTTTATAAAACTCTAAGTAAACTGGCATCTTTTATGAATCACAAATATACAGGGAAACAAATATACAGGTCACAAATATACAGGGAAATAGCTACATGCCATGTCTCCAGCATTTAAAGTTTACCATCAGATAAATTAGCAGTCTATAAATCTCTCCTTTTGGTTTGACTTCGCACTATAAAATAGGAGCTCTTAATTTAAATTCTGACTTGAAAATAAAACCATTTCTTATAACCCTGGGGATGTCTACAGTCAGGAGACTCTAATTCCATTTTGGTTACATGGCATGCTTCACATTTAAATCCTAAACAATAATTAATGTTTAAAACCATTCCTTCTTTATTTTAATGATTTCTAACAGAATTTCCTCAAATTGTTCCTCTATATAACCACAATGATTTTCTGGTGTGCAGACACTGTCTGATCAGGAAGTTTAGCTTTTGCTTTTTTGCAGCTTCTCAACATGAGCCACTTTAACTTTGCCCTTCAGGCCTGAGCTTTCAAAGTCAATCCGGCTTTGTTTCATTGGTATATTAACTAAGCTCTTTGAGGGCAGAGAACCACATATAAGTCTTATTTATGTTCCCACAATATCCATGTAGTAAGACAGTCAACAAATAGGTATCTAAACGACGATGTGTTCTCTTCTAAAGTTCACTGCAAAGCCTAAGAGTTTTAACTTTCAGGCTGGAGAGATGGCTCAGAGGTTAAGAGCACTGGTGTTCTGACATAGGTCCTGTGGCCAATTCCCGGCAACCACATGGTAGTTCACTACCAAGTATAGTAAGATCTGGTGCCCTCTTCTGGCATGCAGGCATACACGTAGGCAGAATACTATATACATAATAAATACATCTTTTTGTTTGTTTGTTTGTTTTTTGAGACAGGGTTTCTCTGCAGCTTTGGTGTCTGTCATAGAACTAGCTCTTGTAACCCAGGCTGGCCTTGAACTCACAGAGATCCACCTGCCTCTGCCTCCTGAGTGCCGGGATTAAAGGCATGCATCAGCAATGCCCAGCCATAATAAATAAATCTTCTTTAAAAAAGTTATAATTTCCACTCATTAATAGTTCAATATACTTATTTATGATATCTAAAATCTAAATATAAACAAATAAAACAAAAAGGCAATTCCTTTATGACTTATGAATACTAATAAATGTAAATTCCATTTGTAACCCATTACAAAAAATAAACAACAAGAGAGGAAATGCACCAACATGATTAGCATTGTGAATCACTCAAGCAACAGCAGAATCTAAAACAGGCACTTTCTACTAGTTGGCAATATGTTTGTTCACGTGATTTCTGTGGCAGTAAGGGGTGTGAGGTGAAGCAGGTATGAAAATTTACCCAGAAGACTCTCTTTAGAAATATTAGATGAACTCTCCAATGAAATTGATATTCAACATAGAAGTTGTTTTAAAATCAGCCATCGCACTGGAAAGAGGTCCAACAAAATATCAAGTAGAAGTCTATCAGCAAAACGTCAGGCTGGAAACCTAGACACATACCCGTGAGTCAGGAAACAGTGAGATAAGGCTGTGTGCAGTGCTCACCATTGAAGGGTCTCGACTTACAGCCCTCAAAGCAGCTTTCTCTCTGCCTCTAGTACAGGAACACTATGAAAGAACCTTTCATTGTGCGATTAGAGGACAGGGGGAAGTCAGACCTGCTGCCGGGTGAACAGTTTCTTCTTGAAGAAACTGCTTCACAAGAAGTGCTCTACGGGAAGGATTAGATATTAAACTTAAAAAAAAAAGTAGTTATCTTTCATTGCTCTTTCAGCAGAGAAAACTGGCTTGAGTAATGGAGAAGGAGAAAATTTAGCTTAAAGAAATCTTAAATGAGCTGCTCAGAAAAAAGAGAGCACTGTGCCAGGGGAAGCCATGATGGAAAGGAGAGAACTGGGCTCCTGTCTGAGGGAGGCCAGAAACAACCTTTGTGATCTTTGGCAAACCAGGTAATGGATAAGCAGGGCCTTCTGTTTCCTCTTATCTAAGAGAGCTGGAGAGCATCATGGGGATGATTTGCCCACAAACCAAGCACTGGAAATTCAGAACTAAAAACAAGCACCCACTTTGCTATCATATAGCAAGACAGGTCATCAAACTGTCAACCCTTCTTTCCTACCAGCCTGTTATGTAAATCATTTTCATGTGTGTGCTATTTAAGTGGCCACCCCTTAACAAAGGCCATAAAATCATAGTGATCTCAAAGAACTGGGCAGGAAAGGTGAAAGAGGAGACTTAGAGCTATGTATCAGCATTTTAGCTACAGAGGTGAGTCTGGTGTCGTCACGTTTATCTGACATAATTCTCAAACTGATGTTTTTGTTACCAGCTACAGCAAATGTAGCTTTGCCAGGGCAACTATGTCCTTGGATGTATGGATGTACCTTAGGTATGTCCAGGCATCTGAAGTAAACTATGTCCCTCTGTCATTTTCATTTGCTATTCTTAATGAAGTATATGGGACCATTTTTGACTCATAGAAGCAGAGTTTAGAACTGCACGTGGAAGGCCAGCCTGGGCTACATTACTAGACCTTGTCTCAAAAGCAAGTAAATGGGATGATGAAGAGCTAGCTCGCAATTAAGAGCACTGCTGTTCTTGTAAAAGGATCCCAGGGTTCAGTTTCCAGCATCCACATGGTGGCTCAAAACCATTTGTAATTCCAGTTCTGGGGATCTGATCTGATGCCTTCTTCTGGCCTCCATGGGCACCAAGAGCACAACTTATGCCCATCTATATCATAGCAAACATTTATAATAAATAAACCTAAAATATTTAAATTAAAAAATAACTTTAAAGAAGCAATCTTTTTGTATGGGGGGGGCTAAATGTTCCTAATAAGGCGTTTGTTTAAAAGCCAACAAAACCAAGAGTAAAGCTTTCCAGAGACAGTTTCTGATAGCACACAGCAACTACATGTGCCCTGATCCATCATCAAGCCAGTAATGTCTTCTCATACAGCTACATGTGAGCTTATCATATAAAAAACACACTGGAAAACTGTGTGGTTTATCCAAATGGAGAGTAATGTTTTTTCTTAATGGGCATGTGTCTACTTATTCACACAAATAGCTACTGAAGAATTCTTTAGTTTATACAACTATTTATTTGTTATCTTTAGTTTCTTTTTTTTTAAACACCAAACATCTCTTTTACGTTAGTTCCCAATTTTAACACAGCTGTTCCACATAAATTCATTTTAATACAAACTTTTGATGTAATGAAAAGGGTGTTAAGGCAAATAATTTTCATGGGGCCTTTTAAGCCTTTCTCAGTTACAGTAAAAAGCAAAATGTATTTCCTCAATTTGTCCTTGAAAAGAGAAGCTGGCTTACTTCATAACAAGATGGTGGGTTCACCCAGTGAAATGGCTGATCATAACTGGGTTCCTCAGCAAAAAAACAGGCATTGGCCCAATTGCAAGTCAGAGTAATGGCTCCAAGTAACTCCAGAACACCAAGGCCTATTTGATCTGGAAGAGACTGAGGAACATGCCGCCCACAATGTGCTGCTCGCCTTTGCCCTGTGCTTTTCCAAGGCCTTCTTGCAACATCACTGGCCCAGCTGTTAGCCAGATGCAAGAACATGAACCAGAGTGTGAGAATAAAAACATTAGCATTATTTCCATGGCGCTAGTCACATGGTTATTGTAGAAATAACCAGCAATAGCATACTACAGCATTTGTTTTGTCCTTGAATGTTTTAATAGCCTACGGGTTAAAAATGAAAGTGCATGCTATATATCTTTGCTGGGAAACTGTGGGAAATGGATTTGTTGAAACCATATGGAAAGGAAGAAGGAATCAATTAAAAACAAAAATCTAATAAATCTACAATATTTCCAAATGAAATGCTTGTAGTGAGCTAGCTTCTTGTAAACATAGCACTGCATCCCTGAACAGCCCCAGATGCTGAGCTAACTTGTGGTCTAAAGCAAGTCTGTCAAACGCATTAAGGACTGCAACTTTACTACTGAAGGGGGGGCAACAGGAGAGCATAACCAACCAATGTTACATTTCATTCCTTTGAAATTTTTAAGAGACGGGGGCAGGGAGTGTCTTACTAAACAGATAATTTCAGCTAGAATTCAAGTTTACATATGTTAAAAAGAGAAATAAAAATATAATAATGTTGGAGTCAAAAGTGAGGCAAATCTATAATTACTGATATATTTCTTAAATGCCATTATTTTAAAAATATACTAGGCCTAATACCCTAAAATTACTTTTTCAGTTGGTATCTGTAAAATCTTGAAGGTCCAAACCTGTTTTTAAAAGTTGATCTACAAATAATGGCCTATGCCTTAGCCAAAAACAACCCCTGGTGGAATAGCCATCCACCTTACCTGCTGCACTGTTAATAACCCACTAGAAGATTCTGGGACAGGTCGCATGGGGAGAAGCTGGCAGAGGGTGCCAAGAAGTAAAGCGACTTCCTTCATACTCCTCCAGCAGCACACCAGGACCATCTGAGCAGTGACGTCACATGTTCTTCCTTCTCTACCTTAAGGAACAAAACAAACACTATTGCAACACTACCTAGGATTCCTCACATCCCAGGTTTCTTAGGACATACTTACTCATAATTTCTCCAAGAATGATCTGTTTGAACAAACCAATTTGTCATATGTTCTGTTTATTCAGAGAAAACAAAACACACTAACATTTGTAGAGAACACGCTATGAGAATGAAGCATGCTAATTTTTTAATTTGTTACTTTCAAATAAACTTAAAATGAAACACAATACTGCCTCAAAACTTAGGACTAATATTTGAATATTAATTAAACAAACTTTCCATCTCTCTGGCACCCATAAAGTATTACACGGTTGAGCATTAAAAAAAAAAAGTACTTCTTGTTTACTTTAGTGAGAATGGTTGTTTTATCAGTTAAGGAACGGATAAAAATTTTGTTTTGGTTTTGCTTTTTTATATACAACATATATTTTATATATCCTTATGTAGCTCAGACTTCTCAAACTCACAACCCTCCTTACCTAGCATCCTGAGATCCTGAATGTTAGAATTACAGCATGGGTCTACAAGAGCTAGTTCTAGGACAGGCTCCAGAGAAACTCTGTCACAAAAACAAAACAAAACAAAACAAAACAAAAATTACAGCATGGGCATCTATACTGAGAGACTGAGAGAGAGAGAGATAGGAAGGAAGATGGATGGATAGTAGGTAGGTAGGTAGGAAGATAGATAGGAAGGAAGGAAGGAAGGAAGGAAGGAAGGAAGGAAGGAAGGAAG
>LOEQ01001660.1:405761-424473 GCA_001685075.1 Bramus lutescens | reverse complement strand
TCTGGCCTGCAGACATACACACAGACAGAATATTGTATACATAATTAATAAATATTTTTAAAAATTCTATTAATGTAAAAAAGGAAGTTAACAAAACTGTTTATTCTATCTTGCTTTTAAAAGGAAAGCTTCCTAAGCTAAAAGAATAAACACACTTATAAATACACAGTATAGATAGAATGGCTTATACACAAAATGGGAGCTGGGTAGAACTGGGGAGGATATAAAGCATGACTTTACACTGTTTTAAATTGACATTTCAGTATTACAGTGAAAACCTATAACTGTCATTTTAAAAATACAAATTGCAAAGAGAATTTGTTGCAAGTCAATAACCCCACCTAGTGGAGAATATAGCCACAGGGCAAATCACTAAGAAATTACTTCTTGTGATCTGGTGGTTTGATATAACACAGAAGCTCACGTTGTGCTTAATAATAAGGTTTCCTTTATTTGTGCTGACTTAAGAACTCCTGGAGAAGACACCGTGACTGTGCAGCAGGGAGGAGATGAGGCCGCCTACGCCTAGGCCCATCATCACCATGTGTCCCTGCTCTCCCGGCTGGGCTGTTAAAAAGAGTTTTATGCTCAAAAGGTTTGTTGTAGCATCATTTATGTTGAACTAAGACATACCATTTTTTGAGAAAGCTCTTATAAAGTAGTTCCAAAACCTAAATTAAAAAGAAAAATCTTTGTTTTTCAGACATGTTCTGTAAATCTGAACTTTTTTAGAATCTGAACTCTAAAGGGCATTATTCTGGGGTTGGAAAGATGGCTCAGCAGTTAAGAGTCTGGGTTTAAGAATCCGTATCTGGCAACTCACAACGACCTACGAACTTCAGCTCCAGAAGGATCTGACACCTTTGGCCTTCACAGACACCTGCACTTAGGTATGCAAACACACACACACACTTTAAAATAAAACAATTTTTTAAAAAGACAGCCTATACATTTTAAATTATTGAAAAACTTGTGGCCATTGTACAATAATTTAGGTTCACTGGTACAACACTTGCCTAGCATGCCTTACAAAGCTTTGAGTTCAAGCCTCGGAAACACATACACACAAACAAAACACAATACCCCACTGATTACAGTATTTCGTGTATCTTACCTTTGATTTCTGCAAAGTTATCAATATTTGAGACACTGGTACTCAAGTCTTCCAAATCAAAGCTATCATGTACTTTGAGTAGTTTGGCTTGGTTGAAGTAAGCATTAGTATCCCGTGGCTGAATCTCATTGAGAATGACTTGCAAGCGGCTTGCTGACTCTGAAGAAAAGATAAGTATGCATGAACGCCAAGTTCCAGGTCATGCAGATTTCCTTCAACTAACTCAAAGTTGCTGCAGTTTCCAACAGCGACAATCCCTGAGCTCACAGGATGGCCAGTATGAAGTTTCTTATATAGGGTCTTCATGATATTAGAGTGTGCTCTTAAGATACGACATGACAACAATGCAGTTCAAACATCCACCATTCAAAGACTGTGATCGCTGTTTTCCTTAGAGTTACAGAACTTTATCATGTGAGAGAAGTTCCAGGATAGGCTCCAAAAGCTACAGAGAAACTTTGTCTTGGGGGGATCAACAGGTAACCCAGGTAACCAATCACATGGAACAAACAGAAGCATCTAATAGGAGATATAGATGGCATACATCTATTCAGACAAGTGTGGGAAATATAGAGGCTCAAAACTGTTCACAGGCATTCAATCAACACATTATGCTCACTGATGCTTCCCTGAAATCCTGTCAAAAAAAAGCTAATTTTAATAGCAAGGAAAAAAATAACACTACCCCCAACTCCCCATCCCAAAAGCCAAGAGAAGAAGAGAAAGAGAAACAGTCAGAACAAAATTTTAGCAATCCTATCTATCTAACTATGGCTCTTTGCAAGGGAATTCAGGATAATGACCTATAAAACAAGAAAGAAGTATAAAACATATATATAATAATTATATAAAATATAAAAAATTCTTCCCCCTCAGGATCTGGGGGCAGAATTCAGGAAAAGTCTGTGAGATTAAAAAAAAAAAGTCTGTTGATCTAAGATCAACCTTTTTAAATTAAAAAATTTTTTATTCTTTAAAAATTTTTTTCATTCAGTAAATTTTGATCATATTCTTTCCCTTCCAAATCTGTCTGGCTCCTCCCCACCTACTCTTAAATAATAATAACAACAATAAAACCTCTTATGCATATTCACAAGATCTACCTACATTAGGGAACTGAAACAGTCAAGATTGCTCATTTAGAATCTACCAGTATTTGCCTGAGCAAAATATTCAAGATGTACTATCTAAGTAGGAAAACTAAAGTATCAAATTTCGGTATTTAGATTAACAAGTGCTGAAGTAATGAACTGTCTTGGTATCATGAATCATCACTAAATTTCATCACAAGGCAGGAAAGCACAGGCACCACTCCTGCACAGTATGTTCCATGAAGGAGAGCTCCAGGGGAGAAAAGCGTTAAGAAACAGGCTGGACAGAAATCAGGTGCAAACCACTATAGGACACGGGGAAGAGCACTGACACATCAACGTGGGACAGAACAAGTGGCTAGACTATGTGCCATTCAAATGATAAATTACATGACTAGAAAAAGTCACTTGAACTTTATTAGAAGGAAATGGAAGAAGGTAAGAATACAGGGAAATCCACAGGGAAGGATCTAGGATAACCTAAGAAAACAGAAAATGACCTGGAGAGGATAAGAGGATGCAGAGAAAAAGAAAAGAGATTTAAGAGTTTGTAAGAGTAAGCCTGAAAGAAAAGAGAAATGCACTGGGTGTGAGAAGGGAGACTGCCGAGCGGTCCTAACATTTGACTTGCATGCAGGACATGCCAAGTAGTCCTAACCCCTGGCTTGCATGCAAATTCACGATAGGAAAATACACAAAGATGCAGAGATTGGGAAGGCAAAAGCAGATAAAAGTTCCTGAGTTCAATACTGGAAAACTATTTCCTTTCATTCATTCCCATCAATTGGTCTTGGTTCATTTCAGATTCCCAGTAAGTGGTCTTCTCCGCCCACTTCACATATTTGTACTACCTGCTCTGAAAAACAATACTATAAAACCCAACCTATCTTCTTCATCACCTAGGTCTCTGAAGTTTGGGGTCATTTTATACATACACTGCTTGTAACTCTCTTTTTTCTTTTGTCTTTTATTTAATTTTATTTAGTAGGCACTGGTTATACATGACAGGACTAATGATGAATATAATTTCACAGCATACTCTGTTCATATTCTTTACATTACCCTCCCTTGTCCTCCTCACTCCCACTGATCCCCTTCTTTGTCCCTCTTCTTTTTCTTTCTAACTCAGAGAATAACATTAAGTCTGCCTGTGGGAAGGTGGGTGAGTATGCTCACAGGAGCAAAGGCACCTTACCACTGACTACACCATTGTGTAAAACTTCTCTCCTGCTGGGGGCTATTTATAATAGTTAGAAACTGCTGACCTGAGTCAGTGTCCATAGGGATGAGGCCTTCTGGGGAGGAGCTCTGGATGACAGGAGACACTACAGCAGAAAGCCTGTAGGACAGCAGCAAAAGCCTCTCCACCACTAGCCTCCACTCACTCACCAACTGCAGGTCACTGCAACAACACAGTAGAGACATGATATAAAAAGCAAAACACTCATTTTAGAAATGAAATTAATATAAAAAAAGAGCTGCAAGAATGTATGGCTTAAAACTGTGTGGTACATGAAATATTAGGGACTTAAATATATATATATACATGTAGATAATTAAATCTAATTTTCAATCTTTTTAAAGCAAGATAACATTCATTTCCAAAAACAAACTCCAGTAAAAAGCTAAATGCCAGACACAAGTGTATTTCTAAAACAAGATATAGCTATGGGTATTCTTACTGTAGAGGCAACTTCTGAAAAGCTCTTGTTATACAGTGGACTCTTCCATACATTGGAAATGAGGATGCAGCCTGAAGCAGGGAGTCCTCAGCCTGAGATATCTCATCCTCAAGATTTTCCATCAAGCATTTAATAACTAGGAAAAAAGAAAGAGAAACTGAAATAACCTCAGTTATATATAGAACACATTTATAATTTATTTATAGAAAAAGAACACACCCAGCTCAACTGTTACACTACGAGCAGTGGTTCTCAACCTTCCTAATGCTACAACCCTTTACTACAGCTCCTCATTGTGTGGTGACCCCAACCATAACATTATTTCATTGCTACTTCATTAACTGTAATTTTGCTACTGCTATGAATCATAATGTAAATATCTGTGTTTTCCAATGGTCCTGGGCTACCCCTGTGAAAAGGTCAGTTGACCCCCAAAGGGGTCATGCCCCATGGTTGAGAACCATGTACTAGAGGTCTGTGAGTGTACACAAATGTACAAATGTGCATACGTACAGCTGAAAGATCTTTCACTAAGCCTATGGCTCACTGACACAACAAGGCTGGCTTGCTGGCTGGCCCAACTCAGATCTTTCCGTGTGCAGAGCAAGCACTCTACCAACTGAGTCATCCTTCCAGCCCCTAAGTTAGAAGTTTGAATCAAAGATTTCAGGGGTATCAGAGCCTGTTAGCAATTTCTAGTTAAGACACTGTTAAAAAAAAAAAATGGAATGCAAGCCATGTGGTGGCAGATGCCTTTAATTCCAGGACACAAGAGCGTCCACCTAGAGACACTTAAGTTCCGGTCGGACCAGATGTTCTCGATGTTCAAGGACAGGCCCCAAAGCTACAGAGAAACCCTGTCTGGGGGTGGGGGAAAGAATGCATTCACTTAACTGCCAGTTTAATGATACTCACTCTGAACCAATCCTTTTAGATACCCTCTAGCTGGGTGTCAAACTCCAGGACCATGTAGCATGGACTATTTGGCCAAAAATGATATTCAGTAACAGTATAATCAAGATACAATTCAGACACCAAGCAATTCACACATTTCAAGCGCACAAGTTGAACAAAGTAAGATGGCTCAGTGACCAGAGGAGTGTCCAACCACACGTGATGGCCTGAGCTGGAGCCCCAGGGCTCAAGGGGTGGAAGAAGAGAATTGGCTCCCAAAGTTGTCCTCTGACATTCACACTGTTACACGTGCATACACGCACAAATACAATAAAAATCAAGAGTGTACAAGTCATTTTTTCTATATACAAACATAAGCACTATTCTAGAACATATTTACTGTCTACTGACACATACACAAAACTAAAACAAAAACCTTCACTCAGAAGCCACAGTCACTCCTCTCATGGTAGCTCTACTCTTGCTCTGTACTGACTTATTTTGTCTATTCTTATACACCTGTTTGTAGTCCTAGAACATGGGAAACTGAGGTAAGGAGATCAGGAGTTCAGGACCAGCCTGGCTACATAGCAAGTTGGAGGTCGGCCTGGGCTATATGGGATCCTGTCTCAAAAAAACAAAAAGAAAAAAAATTTTTTTGTTATTCTAGACTAATCATAAATAGAAAAAAAATAACACGAGACTGGCTCCACTCACTTGTCATAATGTTTTCAGAGTTCATCAAAGCTGCATCAATAACTCATTCTTTCATATGCTGGACAGGACACAGTTCAGGCATAACACATTTTTACTTACTCAGCAATTGATGTGCACATGGCTTAGTTCAACTTTTAGAAAAGTATGAATAATATTTCTACGAACATTCGTTTTAGTTTCTCTGGATATTTACAGGCTAAATGTTTGTGTGCATACCGTCGACCATAGCAGTGCATATTCTATTTTCTCCACAACCTCAACAACATTTATAATTTCGGGGTTTCTACTTAGATATCACACTTGGAATGAAGACTTTCCTCTCTGTGATTTTGGTCTGCATTTCCCTCTAAGCTGATGGTGCTATGTTGCTTCCTGTCCTTGCTGTTCACTTGCCTAGCATGCACAAAGTCCTGGGCTCAATGCCTGGTACTGCACTGGGTAAGGCAGGAGGAGCAGAAGCTCAAGTTTACCGTTGACTACAAAGCAAGTTTCAGGCTGACCTAGGCCACAAGAGATACTATTTGAAAAAGAGAAAGTAGAAAGTGGGGGAGGGAGGCTGGAGAATTGGCTCAGTGTTATACAAGCAGGAAGCTCTCAGTTAGAATCACCAGCACAGATATAAAAGTTTGGCATGGCGGCACACATATGTAACCCCAGTGGAGAGGCAGAATGCAGAAACAGGCAGAATCTGGAAGTTCCCTTGCCAGCCAGTCAAGCAGAAATGGCAAGCTCCAGGTTCAATGAAGAGATTCTGTCTCAAAAATTAAGGTGAGAGCTACAGAGATAGCTCAATGTTATCTTGCCATGCAAGCATGTGGGCCTGAGTTCAAATCCAAGAGCTGGGTGTGGTCAGATGCCTACAACCCTAGCACTATGGAAGATGGACATGAGGATCTCTGGGGCTTGCTGGCCACTAGTGCAGTTCCAGGTTCAGTGAGAGAACTGATTTCTGGGAAGAAAACAGAGGGATAGGACAGGACAGCAAATCTTCTCCTCTGGCCTCCATGCACATGCACACATGTGTGCACACACCACACAACTACAATCACAAACAGCATTTAAGTTTTAATGTTTTTAAAAATAACAAAATAATAAGGTGGAGAAGTGATTGAGGAAAATATCCCAACATCAAAGTAACTGCTCTGTATAGATACAAGGAGGATGATTTGTCTGTGGTCACAGTGAAAGTAAGATGAAAAAAGAAAATATGCCCTCTTCAAAATGTTTCCATTAATGCACATTTGTGCATCTAATTGTTTAGCATAAGTCTTCTGTTTAGCAACAGGTGGGCGTGGTGGCACACACCTTTAATCCCAGCACAGGAGGCAGAGGCAGATGGATCTCAATTAGAGGCTAGCCTGGTCTACACGGCTAGTTCCAGGACAGCTAAGGTTGTTAAATAGAGGGAGAAAAGAAAACAGAAGAAATAGGTGTTAAAGAAGAATAAACTACTAATTTGCATAAATGGTACTCGTGTTCTTATGTGCTGGTAACTTTTAAAAACAAGAAAATATTGAACCATTAGGTACTCTAACCAAAAAGAAACTACCATAAAGGATTTGATAAAAGTGAAAGATCACTTTCTCAATACAAACCCACTAATGTGTTCCTTTCCAGCACAGCAGCCTTCTCTCCAGCCTCACATGCGAGCAGGCATGCTGAGGAGGCAGAAAGGGAGGCTGGCAGGGCATCTTGCCATATCAGCAAGTTCAGCAGGTAGGAGGCAGTCACACAGTCGTACGGCTTTGTGCTGGTGCTGAGCTCCAATGCTGCCTGGAACAGGTCTTGCAGCTTCTCAGGATCCTAGAGCAGAAGCACAGTTTCAATCACCATGGCAGAGAGGAACTTAAAGGAACAGTGTATTTAAGTCCATACCCACCATCTGGCTGTGACTCAGTATGAACATTAATGACTATGAACTGCTTTTCTCCATGAACATAGGCTACTTTTCCTACAGTACTTGGTGATGACCATTAATCACTTCAGAGATGAAGACCCTGAATATAATTTCAATTGGGAAACTCAATGAGCAAACAGATACTGCTTTCCTGGGAACTCTGCTAGGCTCCCAGGCAGACCATCTTCTACTCAGAGCACAAGTTTCATTAGCTTTGTTTCTTAGTTTATGTCTTATCTGAACACCACATTACTGTTCTTTCCCCTTTTCCCTTCTCATAGAACTGGCTGCTCAAATGACATAGACAAAGAAAAGCTCCTCATGGTATAACTCCATACAAACTGGAGAAGAAGGGTCAATTAGACTCCTATACCCATGCCTTACTTAAGACTCCACTCCTCGCTGTGCTAAAGAACACAGAGCAAGGGAAAAGTCACTGTGACAACTAGGGAAGGACACTGGGTTAACAATGGGAGACATGGACCCCAGCCCAATCCCACAGCTGTCAAGCCACATGGTCATCAAACCATTCTGGACATCCGTGTTTAGTTACTTAGTATTATTGTGATTCTTTTTGGATTGTTCTATAGCTATCTAATGAGAGGAGTTAAAAACTCACTTTTGTATTTGATTATTAGTACGCTGACAATGATGCCTATCAATTTCAAAACAGTAGATAGCAAATGTATTGATTTGCATGTTAGTTTGTTTTTAATCTAAATTATTTTCTATTTGACATTTAATTTTCTATAACTTAAAAAAACTTTTAGTGGCCAAAAAAATGAAATCTAAATAATTATCAGAAAGTACTAAATAAACATCTAGGTCATCTTTCTACCTAAGAATAAAATCTTAAACTACACTACCTATAAATAAGTAAGAAAATAAACAGTCTTAAAACAGATCACTTAGCCGGGCAGTGGTGGTTACACCTTTAATCCCAGCACTCGGGAGGCAGAGGTACTTGGATTTCTGTGAGTTCAAGGTCAGCTTGGTCTACAAAGTGAGTTCCAAGACAGCTAGGCCTATTACACAGAGAAACCCTGTCTAAAAAGAACTTAAAAAAAAAAAACTGAGAATACTTTTATCCCATTTAGAGCAAAATATTAATACAAGGAAACCTAAAGATGGCTCAGAGCCTAAAAACCTGAATCAGATCCCTGGAACTCATATGGTGGAAAAAGATAAACAACTTCTGCAGGTTGTCCTCTGACCTACCAACACACACACAACACACATACACACACACACCACCCCAGTAGCACACATGCACAAATAAATGAAAATGTAATTCAAAAATTTTTAATGTACCATAAATACACAAGATTTGCAGCTCCACAGAAAGATGGGTAGTAAACCAAATGAGTAGAAAAGACATATATGGGAAAGACATACCATCAAGAACATGTATTATATACACAGGGTACTCGAGAGGTTTAGCTAGCACTCAAGGAATACTTAAATGTTAACTTATACCGTTCAAAAGAATGACATACTACATAAAATACAGTACTTTGGGAATACATAGCCAATATTTTAAAATCTTTCTTTAAAGAGGAGGTGGTCGATTCTTTTATTTAAATTACATTATTTATTTGGGAGTAGTGACCCGAAATGGACTTGCACACACTATAGTGCTCAAATGAAAGTCAGAGGACAACTTAAAGAACTGATTCTCTTCCTCTACCATGTAGAGATCAGAGACCAAACCCAGATCACGAGGCTGGTGACTGTCATCTTTACCTACTGAGCCACCTTGCCTGCCTCATTTTAAAATCATAAATGTTTATGTCAATGGCCAGATTCCTAACTTAAACCACATGGGCAGAAATTTCTTAAATATCATGTGTCTCTATGAGTACATGTTTATGGAATTAAAGATGCGGGGTCCTCTCAGGACCTTCACAGGTATGAAGAACCAGTTCTTTCTACAGTTTACCTTCTCACTCCCATATCCTTTCTGTAGGAGGTGCTTCTCTATTTGTGTTGCTTTCATTGGTTGAATAAAGAAGCTGCCTTGGCGTTTTGATAGGGCAGCCCTTAAGTGGGCAGAGTAGACAGAACAGGATGCTGGGAAGAAGGGTAGTGTGGCAGACACCATGATTCTCCTGCCCAAGATGGATGCTGGTTAGACTCATGCTGGTAAGCCACNAGGGTCATCTGTCTATGTGTTGCTTTCATTGGTTAATGAAGAAACTGCCTTGGCTTTTTGATAGGGCAGAATTTAGATAGGTGGAGTAGACCAAACAGAATGCTGGAAGAAAGAAAGCAGAGTCAGACAGACGCCATGCTTCTCCTACCCAAGATGGATGGTGGTCAGACTCATGCCGGTAAGCCACGACCCCGTGGTGATACACAGATTACTAGATATGGGTTAATCAAGATGTGAGAGTTAGCCAGTAAGAGGCTAGAGCTAATGGGCCAGGCAGTGTTTAAATGAATACAATTTGTGTGTTGTTATTTCGGGGTATAAGCCAGCCAGGTGGCCTGGTGGCTGGGCGGGATGAAAAACAGCCCACTCCCCTATCACTACAAGGCTCCCTCTATCATGATATCTCTTTCATCTCTTGCTCCCCCACTTCATCCTTATACACTGGACTCCATCCACACTGCTTTCTGTTTATATCTGGCTTTTCTCAAATGAATTTTTCTGAATTGGTATTATAAATACTGCTAGCTATGAATAATGTCAATCAATGCTGTTTTGTAACAGAAGGTCACAGCAAAAGTTGATGACATAGGTTGATATGTCAATATGTTTACACAAATTCTCAGTAAATATTAACATTTCTGTGACTTTGTCATCTCTGTTTTCTCAAACTTTTATCTCCTCCCTTCTTGTTATTTGTAAATACATAAGAGATGATTGTGGCATGAAGTCACTCCGTAATGCAGAGCCCTAGGACTTATGTTTCTGTCTAAATGTGCTTGGTTCCCATTGTCCTATCTCTCTTAAAACTTCCTTACCTTTGCCATTTATCATGTCTGTCAATCATTATTCTACTAAGACAGAGTTTTGTATTTCCACAGATGAAAGATAATTGTGGCATCTGTCTTTCTGCGCCTGGATCATATTTCACATATTATTCTCCTTTCCCATCTACTTTAGTGTTCATAAAAGGAGGTCATGCTTTTTATACTTGAATAACATTCCATTGCGCAAATACAGTATCTTTTCTTCATCACCCTCATTCCATGATGGATACTTAGGGTTATTCTGTTTATTTGCTAATGTGACCAGTTCTCCACAAAAGAGTGTTGGTGTCTCTCTGATATGATGATTTTATATCCTTGGGAAATATTTTCAATATGTAGCTCTAGCTAATCTGAAACTTGTTTGTATAGACTATTCTGGTTTTGAACTCCTCTCTCTCACAACAGCTGAGTTTAAAGGTGCATTGCCAACATGCCTAGCAATTTTGAAATTATGTGATTTAAAAATAATATTTTATTGATTCTCTGAGGACTTCATATGACCTACTTTAATCATGTTCACTTCTACTCCTCAGCCCCACTTCACTACTCACTCAGCTGTTTTAATCTCTCTATCCTTTAAAACTCAGTAAATCTGCCAGGCAATGGTGGTGCACACCTTTAATCCCAGCACTTGAGAGTCAGAGGCAGGCAGATAGATCTCTGTGAGTTCGAGGCCAACCAGGTCTACAAGAGTTGATTCCAGGACAGGCCCCAAAGCTACAGAGAAACCTGTCTCAAAAAATAAATAAATAAAAACCACCTCACTAAATCCAACTTCTACTGACCAACTCCTCTTAAGGGTGGAGTCTACTTAGAGTAAGTCTGTATATAGAGATCANTTAAATGAATACAATTTGTGTGTTGTTATTTCGGGGTATAAGCTAGCCGGGCGGCCTGCTGCTCCCCTTACAACACCTTTCAAAAGTTATTTGAAAGGAATGAGGCTAATCTATATGATAAAAAGCTATATGTGATAAATAGTAAGGGAAGCTGTACTAATAAAAGAAAGTCTATTTTTAAACTCTATAGGGCACAAGAGTTTAGCAGCGGACACCAAAGAACCTTCTGTTCACTAAGGCACCCAGAAGACTACAGATACAGCCAGATCCTGGGCAGCCATTCCTAACCTGGACACAAGTCAGAACAGTGACACCCTGAGACCCTGTGATGCTGTACCAAAGACACAGAAACAACAATATGGTGCTGTCTTGGTAGACCCTGCTCTGCTAAATCCCACACCTATAAGATGGTGTACGGCTGTACAGCATACCCTAAATATAACCTAACAGCTATAGTCCCTCAGCTCCTTGGTCTCTGAAAATGCTAAGGGAAGGCAAAGCTCTACCCTCACTGTGGTCCTGGTGACCCCACATCCCCAGAACAAGTTAAGAGGACAGTGCCTGGCTGGGTGTCCCTGCAGACCTACCCTATACCATGCCTTTACCCCTAATCCCATCTTCATTTCCTACCCCAAGGCAGGAAAAGCAGTGTCGGGGAGAGGGCTGGGGCCAAGCGCCTCTGCAGAGAACTGCTGCTGCCTCAAATAGTCTGGGGTTTCAGTCTCTGTTTAGTCACTGCTTAGAGGAAGAGCAGAAACACATTCTCTACCTCATATACACTCAGCTTCTCAGTCTATAATCAGGAAGATTATCTGTAAAATCTCAAAGTTACCGTAAGTGATATGTTTTGGGCAAATATTACAAGTCCAAGGGAACTATGGAGACCATGTAACTGAAATCTACCAATAACCTTGTAAACAACAAAACCTACTGCTTCCTACGCCTCCCTTTCCACCAAAGCAGTTTTAAAAAGTATAGCTTAGTGATGTGGATTTTTACCATTTCCCACTCCTGCTAGACCAGACAGACAGAAACTGAAAGAAATACTCAGATGACCTAAGGAAGCAAAGACCCAGGACAATCCTGACTGCTTTACCTAAGTTAAAATAAGATTTCTACGGGCTGGAGAGATGGCTTAGAGGTTAAGAGCACTGACTACTCTTCCTGAGGTCCTGAGTTCAATTCCCAGTAACCACATGGTGGCTCACAACCATCTGTAATGAAATCTAGTGCCCCCTTCTGGCGAGTAGGCATATATGCAGACAGAACACTATATACATAATAAATAAAAATAAAAAAATGTTTATAAAAAAAGAAAACAACTTTAAAAAAATAAGATTTCTACATACATGCACATTTACATAGATAAAGTCCAAATACCTGAAACTGTCCAGCTGTTACTGACGGCAACTTCATCAGAAGGTCAAATGCTAAGGTTTTCACTTCTTCAAAAGTACTAGTAAAACATTCTATCAGTATTTGGAAACGGCCAGCATCAATGTCATGACTCAGCTGATACACTGTTTGGATGGTACCTTATATTTTTAAATAAATGAAAACCATTTAAAAATAAATAAAAAAAATCAACTGCCCAAAGTTATCTTGGTCAGATATTTATATAAGATCAGTACAAAATTCATACTTCCTGCTTTACCCACAATAAAATTTCATCTCATCCTTTACAGAGCATACACTATACAATAGTATAAACTGCATCTCTTCAAATGTCAAAGTCAGTACTACAGCATTACAAATATAAAACACATTTTTAAGACTTAAAAATATTTTATTCCCTTTCAAAGGGTATGAAAGATCTCTCAGTTAATTTGAAAATAAAAATGAACAAATAAACTTAGGAACCCATTTTTAAAAATCTTCATGGCACTAGAAAGATGACTCAGTAGTTAAGAGCACTTGCTGCTCTTATAGAAGACCCAGGTTCAGTTTCCAGCACCACATGGTATCTCACACAGATCTGTACCTCTAGTCCAGAAAGTCCAATGCTGTCCTCTGGCCTTGGTGGGCACCAGAAAGAAATACATACATACATACATACATACATACATACATACATACATACATACATACATACATACACACACACATACATACAGGTGAACATTCATGAACATATAAAAAAATAAATCTTTTTAAAAACTTACTGACCTAAGATCTAAAGTCTTAGAATCAGCTGACAGAATGACAAGCAATGACATCCTATATGATCTTTTTATTTTGACCCATCCCAAATTCCTGGGATAAATTCCACATAGTTGTAGCACACATTTTTGTTATTGTTGTTGTTTGTTTCTTGTTCTTGTTTCAAGTTTCAAGACTGGGTTTCTCTCTGTAACAGCCCAGGCTGTCCTGGAACTTGTTTTGCAAACCAGGCTGGCCTCAAACTCACAAAGATCCACCTGCCTCTGCCTCCCGAATGCTGGAAAAAGTGTGCACCACCACCACTCGACTGTATACATTTTTAAGTTATTTTTTTATTTTATGTGTATGAATGTTTTGCCTAAATATATGCATGTGTATCACATGTTTCCAGTGCCTACAGAAATCAAAAGAGAGCATAGATTCCCTGGAATTAGAGTCATGGATGGTTTTGAGTTTCCATGTGGAAACCAAGAATAGAACCTGGGTCTTCTACAAAAGCAGGAAGTACTCTTAACCATCTTACCCATCTCTCCAGCCAATATTTTTAACATGCTGCTAAATTTTGTTTGCTGGAGAATTTTCTTGAGGTTTTCTGAATCTATATTCACAAGAGATACTGGTCTACCGATTTCTTACAGAGTACTTATTTTTAAATTTTTTTTATTGCATTTATGTGCCACTGTGCACATGTAGTAGTCAGAGGATAATCTGTGGGAGTCAGTTCTCTCCTTCTACCACATAGGCAGGCTGGGCAGCAAACCTCTGAGCCATCTTGCTGACCCTTCTACAAGCCGTATTTGCTTTTCTATGAGTTCACAGAATGAATCAGAAGGTCATCCCTCCTCTTTAGTTTTGTGAAAGACTATGAGAAAGGATAACTATAAATATTTGGTGGAATTTATCAGTCATTTGTCCCGGACTTTGCTTTGTTAGAATACTTTTTGATTTTGTATTTGTTTTGGGACAAGGTTTTGACAAGGTAAAGCAGGTTGGCTTCTAATTTGCAATTCCCCTGCCTCAGTCCTTTAAGTGCAGGGATTAAAAGCATGTATTATCATACCCAGAGGCTAGGAGTAGGTTTTGATCTGTTTTAATCTTTTTACTAAGTATAGAATTATTATTTTTCTCATAGTTTTTCTTTTTCTGGAATCAACTTGCATGTTTTATGTAGATAATTTAATTTGTTGTCATGCAATGGTTCTTGTACTATAGTATGTGATTTCTGAAGGTATAGAAATCTCCAAGCAAATGGCATATATGAGAAACCACATTTTAACCACAAAGGCTCTTTCATCTTTTTATTAAATATAAGATAAACCATCATGGTTTTCATTTTAAACTTAACAGATGAAGCCCTTTCTTATAACAGCACAAACAAATGTGAGGTACAAGAAGTCTTGGTGCAGGAAGTCAAGAGGATTCATGCAATGTGACAATATGCTGAGCAGACAGTGACCGACAAAAAGAGGAGACAGTTTCTTTCCCATCTGCCCTTTTCTAGCAACTTTAATTATGTACAAATGAGACCTATGTATTAAGAAGGGATCTATCGAAAGACAACAAAATGCTGGCCAAGTGTTATGTTTCCCACACATTGGTGAAGCTTACCTTCTGAGACAGGAAACACTTCTGCTACCGATCCCAATATGCTTAAAGCTGAAAACCTTGTTGAGTAGGAAGATCCAGGAAACAATGCTTCAAAAAGAATGTCGCAAACAGATGACATGAAATTCTAAAATTAAAAACAAACTACAGTTAAGAATAATGAAGTTAACACGCAGTTAGGTGCTTCCCTTCAGGAGGATTGCTTTTGTTACCTTTACTAAAGAGAGAAGACTCTTTAGAAGCTGCTTGATTATTCAGCTTGACACCTGCTAGAGTTTGGACAGTTTATCTCCTAAAGACTCATCTGCTTCAAGTTTGACCCCCAGTGGTACAGTATAAATTTAAGAGGCAAGGCCTGGTGGGAGGTAATTAGGTCTAGGGGACTCCACCCACAGGAATTGATTAATGCTGTCAGGAGTGAATCAGGTTACTGGTAAGCTATAAGTTTCCATGAGAATGGCTATTTCACTCCAGGTTTATTCTCTCAGCTTGCTCTCCTGCCTTCACTCCTTAGCACATGCTCCTTCCGTACTGTGCCCACCACTCTGCTATCTCATGACATGGGCAGGGAACCCTCACCTCTGCTGTTTGATCTTTCCAGCCACTAATTCCTCTTCATAACCTATCCTTTCCAAAGTACCCTCCCTCAGGCATTTGTTACAGCAACGTAACATGGACAACCCTAATGGCATAAACTACACCATGACATTAATTAAACCTGTCTTTACTGATTCAACAATAAAAAAAAAAGAAAACAAGATCTGTTCAGGCTCTGTCTGTGCCAGGGTTTCATAAATTCCTCACTGCTCCAGACAGAAGCCTTCAAGGCATCAGAGGTATGTAGCTTTCCTAAGTTTTAGAGTAAAAAAGAAATAGTCAATACAGACTACTAAAGGAACTGTGACAGTTCATAAAAAGATCTAATTGCTATGCGGCAGGAGGTGGCCTTTGATTTCTGATCCTCCTGCTTCTACTTTGTAAGTGCTGAAATAACAGTCGTGTGCCACCACACCCCGTTTATGGACCCCACACCCAGGCTGGGATCCAAACATGGCTTATTCACATTAAGAAAGCACTCTATCACTGAACTCCATCCCCAGTCTAGCTAACTTATGGTTCCTAGTAAGATTTCCAAATACCATAACCAACCACAGGAACTCTCTACTGTGCATTTTCCACACTCAGGTCTTACTCAACTTCTGCATTCACGTGCTATATTTACTTATAAGTGAATTCACTTCTAAGTCCTCCCCAATCTCTCTCATCTACCAGCCCCCACTTAGGTGAGCCCATGGAAAGCACTACTAGGGTGTTTCCAGTCAGGAGCAAATCTAGACTTGGGTACTGGCTTTACTTCTAGTAGCTGAGGTCACTCAACTCTTTTAAGTTTCAGTTTCTCACTTGTTACGGGGGTAAGAGTGCTTAACCCACAGTCTGTTATAAAAGATTAAATGAAAATATAGGTACATGGTGTTCAATAAGTTTGAAAGTACTCTAGACATTAGGATTGGTTATTTAGGCAAGAAATCATCTCCACTACCCTAAAAGATATCTTTATCAACTAAGCCTCCCCTTCTTCCTCAGCACTTGGTCTGTAATTGGCACTGGGCCTATCACACACTGCATGGTACCCACTGGTATGATGACAGTAAAACACAGCAAAGTTCACAACCTTCCAAAGCCACAGACTGTTAACAGTTATAAGAAATGATCATAACCACAAGATTGACTTCGATTAAGTCTCTAATGTTCAAGAAACATACATCTGTCAGACATGGTACACATGACTATACTCTTGCTCTCAGAACTAGGACAGGAGGACCACAGTTTAAGGCTAGCCTGGGCTATAGAGCGAGACTTTGTCTCAAGAGAGGGAAAAAGGAGTATCTAAGGAAACCTAAAACACAAGCTTTTGTGAAAATTTAGAATCTCAATCCACACAACAGGCTTTTATGTTCCTAAGGGCTTAGGTGTCATTTCATGAATGTCATGTCACTCCTTTCATTAAGACGCAAAGGAGCTATTTCCTCAAATCCAGCAATGATCTAAGAGAGGCTAATAAACATCACATCACTCTCACACACTCTCAACCACTTTTAAAGACTTTATTTTTATTATTTTACTTATTATGTATGTATCCAAACATGAGCAGTAAATGCCACTGTGCCCATGTGGAAATCAGAAGACAATTTGCAGAAGCAGGATTTCTGCACATGGATTCCAGGTGTGGAACTTAAGATATGAGGCCTAGCAGCAAGCCCCTGTACCTGATGAGCCATCTCCTCAGCCCCCAGTGAGTGTTTACAAAGGGTTTTCTCATTTAACCCTCAAAACCAACTTGTTCGGGGTTTTAGTTTGTGTGTTGGTTTTAGTGGTTTTGATGTTTATTTGTATGGTTTGATTGTTTGATTTTTGAGACAGAGTTCACTATATGGCTCTGGATGACATACAAAACAGGAGGGTGGGAAGATGGGTCAGTTGGTACTGTGCTTGTTCTACAAGCATGAGGACCTGAGCTGGATCCCTAACACCAAAGCCCAGGGTTGCAATGTACACACACCTGTGATCTCAGTCCTAGATCACAGAGAAGAGGGTGCTTGGGGCTTGCTACCAACCAGTTACTGAAAAAACAAGCTCAAGGGTTGTGAGAGACCTGTCTCAAAGAGTAAGGGAGAGACTGGTCATATCTACCTCTGCCCTCCACATGCATGCACTTGTGACCATATACACACGAATATTCTGTGTCTGTCACATACACACAAAAGCTGTCAATCTGAGTCACAGTCTCAGCAGAGTCTTCTGCCCCGTGAAGAGGTGGACTTTAGAGGTAGCAACTAAACAAATGTCAAAGAAATAAATAAACTGGCCCCTCAAAATATAAGCTACTCAGAGGTGAGCCCAGTTATGTCACTCTGTCACAGTTCAGGTATTGCAATGGTTCCACAACCGCAGCTCCTTCCAGTGGAGTACCCAGTCCCAGAAGGAATATGTAACACCCATCGTGATGAGGAAAAACACAAAGTCCTAATTCAGCAAGAGATTTCTGTTTGTTGCCCTCTAGTGCTTACTCACAGTCCTGTATGTCTGGCACATGTCCTACCTTATACTGCTGCAAAGAGACAGGAGGCTGCTCTCTGCTGGACCGCTTCTCTGAGTCAAGTGTGGATTTCCTTTGCTCCAACTTATAAAGTACTTGAGAACTTTCTTGTATCCTGCAAAACAACTTTTAAGGAGAAAAAGACATTTAAAAAATAAGAACTATGTAAATCACACAGTAAACCTAGGCCAGCAGGATGCAGCTCCTACAATTTCAAATCATGAAATCTGCAGTCTCTTTTTGCCATAAAATTAACATCTTATAATTTTTACCAAAAACAATATATTACTGCAACCAGAATCAAACTGGTTTCCCCATTTCCTTTAAACTGGTTGAAGCTGAGATGATGCAGTCATTTCTGTACCTTACCAGTTCCTCACCAGAGATGTGCTATACAAACGATTCAAGCTGAGCTACCATGAAATCACCAGTGCGGAGGTGCTCACAAATGCAAGAGCTGCCATCCCCCATCTTCAAATCACCCACGCTCCAAGAACCCCAATGCTGGACTTTTTTTTCTTTGAAAAAAAGAGCTTGTGTAGTGATAGGGGAGAGCAGGCCTGCATTTCATCCTGCCCGGCTCCCACACGGCTAGCTTATACCCCGAAATAACAACACACAAATTGTATTCATTTAAGCA
>LOEQ01001660.1:388195-405696 GCA_001685075.1 Bramus lutescens | reverse complement strand
AGGCCAAGGCAGTTTCTTTATTAATCAATGAAAGTAACACATAGACAGATGACCCTCCTACATCAAGCTTGGGCTGGTGAGCTAGTTCAGTAATGGTGTCTGCCACCAAGCCTGATGACCTAAGTCGATTCCCAGGATTCACACAGCAGATGAGGAGAACCAAGTCCTGCAAACTGTCTTCTGACCTCCATAACGGCACCTATATACACCTGTCCCCTAAGTAAATGAATAAAATGTTTTAAAATTATACTTGTAAAGAGGTCAGGGTCGATTTTTTTTTTAGACACCCAAATGAAAGAACTTTCTGTCCTGGATTTTAAAACCTTATTTTTCTGTTTGTTTTTTGAAATGTGGTTTCTCTATGTAGCCCTGGTTGTCTTGGAACTAGCTCTATAGACCAAGCTAGCCTTGAACTCACAGAGATTTACCTGGCTCTGTCTCCCAAGTGCTGAAATTAAAGGTGTGCACCAGCACCACCTGGCCCTGTGTGGTATTTTAATCCCACATGTAAACTTGCTGAACTCAGGACAAGACACTGAAGCTATGAAGAAACGTGGCAGCCTAACCACAACCATTTCACACTCGCCCCAAATCTGGGACCTGTTAAAACAGCAATTTCTGAGCAATTGCAATTTCCCATTCTGATGCAAGATTGTACCTTTTTAAGGAGTGAGCAAATCTGCTGCCGCACCCCTGGAGACTGGCTGTTGAGATTGAACGTGATAAAGAACTGAACCCAGTGCATTTCTTCTGGAGAGACCATTTCTGTGCTCCGGTTACTTTCACAAAGCAAGCCTAGTGTATCTATCCGCACCTGAAATACACCAAACCATAAAATGTTAAAGTTCTTTTCCCAAGAACTAGGAAAAGCCTAAACTACTTCAAATGTGTGATATTTGTATAAGCTACCAAAGAAAAAAGTAAACTTCATGTTGCCTACATATACCTCAGAAAGGGTTCTTAATCCAAAACACCTCGTAATTAGTTACTTCTCTTATAAAACTGTCATTCCATGTATAAACCGAGCCTTACATACATTCACAAGCCAAAGCCTTACTTATGCAGCTTTTAGCTCCACCCCTCTCATCTTCTCAGAGCTACCTCACTCCAGGCCTTCACAGCTCACATCCAGTTCACACTAGCTGGTCTCCTGGCTTCCTTTGCTCCTATTCCAGACCTTCATCTCTGACTGTCCTGATAAGCAATGAACACACCCATTCTACTGGTAACTGGGAATCAATGAAGTCATTAGTCTAGCTCTAGAGCTCTCCCAATATGAGCTTCGCCTCCATTCTGTGTGCTGTTCTAACACTCCATTTCCTAAGCAGTCATCACGGACACTGCTGGGCTCCTCTAAATCTTTCAGGTAAACCCCTTACTAGGCATACTGACTCCACACTGTCTCTCAGAGCTGCAGGTTCTTCACATAACTTGTCCATGTTCCCAACTAGACACCGCATAGACTGAGTACAAAGATGCCACCCTCTACTATCAAAATGGACCTCCTATAACTTAGGGGCCGCTAGTAGGACTACTAACAGAATGAAGTTAGCAGGGACTAATGTGTGCAACACGAGTTTCCTTACTTGGCAGTGTTGGTGAATTAAGCCTTGCTTTATCCTTGCACTGCACACAAGGTTCTCCCAGGCATGAGTTGCAGACTGAAGATGTCCATGAGCTCTAGCTGTTCGTAGACATGCCATCAAAGCTCCCAGAGCCCCTCTGCGATTACAAGCCCCTAAGAGGGGAAAAGATTGTTCTTATCTTAAAAGCACAATGGCAAAGATCATTCCTGTGCTATGCAATGACTATGGCATGCCAACTTTTTATGTTCCAATTAACATTAAATTTTAAACTAATTTTAGAACCAATTAAAGTGCTTATTCTAAAATAGAAATAACTGAAAATAATTGTTCATGCCAATAATTTCAAGTAAGCATGATTATCTTATTAATAAAAAGAAATCAAAACTTATTCTCTAATACTTTTACTTTTGGTCTTGAATCTTAAAAAAAATCCACCATTATGTGAATGAGAAGAAAAAAATCAAGTGTAGAAAAGTAAAACAATTACACAAGAATAGTAGAAACATTGTACTAGTTCAAAGACGGTAACCTCCTTGAACACAAATATTGATCCACAACATGTATTTTGGAGTTGTTCTCATTTATAAAGAACATAAAACGTGGCCACAAAGGCTTCCAGATTTCAGTAGAACATCGGCCTCTAGCAAGGCTGTGCTGTGATACAGCACAGGAAGCTGAGGCTCACAGGACACCTTACACAGAATAAACACAAGCTAACTGCAGGACAGTTTCATAAAGAACAACTGTAAAAGATTATTAAATAACACATTATTTTTGTGTAGAAAATTAAAATTCCCTCTCAGAGCCAAGTTAAGAAATTTTTTGAGATTTCCATGTTCAGGGTTATCGCCTCACATTCTTTTCTAACCTATCTATCTATGCATTTAGAGAGGTTCATACAGTCACGGCCTAGCTGGAACTTCGATGGATACAAAACTGGCCTTGAACCGGAAGCAATCCTCCTGTCTCTGTCTCCCAAATGCATGAATTGGAGACATATACCACCCCATATGGCTACACGTTCATTATAAACCATGATTCTTTTAGCACTTCTAAGTTTCAATGGGATATTCCTCCTATTCTAAACGACTACATAGTTCTTTAAGTTGTGAAAAATTCACCTGTTTCTATTAAGCCAGCCTAAAGCATTTTAATTGCTATTTCAATCATTTGGATAAAATTATACAAATTAAAGAAAATTATATAAAATACATACACCATTACTCTAGTTTGAGACCAAAATAATAAATTAAAACCTTGTAACTAGGGGCTGGAGCAGATGTCTGTGGAGTTGACAGCACTGGCTGCTCTCCTAGAGGGCCCAGGTTCAATTCCCAGTACCCACGTGGCAGCTCACAACTCTCTGGAACTCCATTCCAAAAGATCCAATGCCTGTTCTGACCGCCAAAGGCACTAGGCACACATGTGTTGCTCATATAGACACTAGACAGGTAAGCACACCAACTCATACACATAAAAATCAATCTTTTAAAAAAATGAAAACAAAATTTTATAACTGGAATCACTCTTTGGCTTGGTGAAACTACTTCAGCCAAAAACACCACTCAGGTATTGAAAGTCAAATCTGTTTCAATCTGAAGTGGCTATCATTAACAGCATTCTTTACCACTTATAGAATGGGAGACAGGAGATATTTAAACTAGGAGATAACAAGCATTTGCACAGGGACCTAACACTTAAGTCTCCTAAATAGAACTACTAAAACAAAATATTTCTCACCAGTTTCAGTGTCAATAGATGCCTGGAGAATCTTCACCATGTATTGCAGGCTTTCAGGGCTGTAATTCAGTAACCTTGGCAAGTAATAATCGATCACGTAAGACTTCTGATCCAAGTTTCCTCCACACAGTATAGAAAGGAGGGGAGAAACCCAAGTCTCATGCCACTCATCCATCCAAGTACTGGTGGCAGTCTGAGACTTCAAATGGTTCTTATGATTCTTAAACATGGTTTCCAAAAGGTCACTTGCATAAGGTACCAATGACTGGTCTCCCATCACCTCTAAGATCTGAGATGGAATTGTTTTATCTATTGACAAAATATGCTCAATTCCAATACTCTCAACCAAACAGCCAAGACATGCGTACTTCCCTTTAATATGCCATTCTAACTGGAGAAGACTCTTAGTCAATTCCAGGAAGAAAGGGTCGGTCACTAAATCTGCCCCTTCTGTAGTGAGCCGGTGCATTTGCAGAAGATTTCTGAATATGATTTTGGTTTGGTGTCTCAGAGCATCCAATGGATGTTCCCAGTGTGTATAGACGTATTCCAAAAGTCTCCTAGCTATGCTGGAACCCCCATTCAGAGAGTCCTTTAGGCTTGGGGAACTTGATCCAAGGATATGTATGGCTGAACTGGTCCAAGATGCCAAGATTCTAGACAGGAACATTTCTAGTGTTGACTCCTTAATCCTGGAGAAAAATAAACCATGACATACATTATGATAAACTGCTTGGTAGAAGAAATTACACAGCATCATAACTTTTAAAAACAATGAATGAACAGAAAATTCAATGAAATTTACAACAAGAAAATTACAAATGAAGGTCAAACTGAAAGTCAAACGTTCACATGAATTTTTTCACCTTACAAAAAACAAAAAATGAATACTAAAAAACTTTTAGGAAAAAAGGAACTATTCACTATATTTAATTTGATGATTGTTTCATGGGTATTTTAAATTGGGGGATACAGATTCAAGTGAGTGTGAGGATGCATGCACAGAGGCCACAGAAGATGCCAGGTGTCTTCTTCCATAGCTCTCTATCTTGCTTCAGGGTCTCTTACTGAACTACAAGCTAGCCATTTCAGCTAAGATAGCTGATCAGAGAACTCCCTGGATTTACTTGTCCTCACTAATGCTGCCTGAGATCTGAACTCAGGTCCACGTGCTTGCACAGCAAGTCTCCTACACGCTGAGCCTGAGGTCTTGGGTATCTGCTGTTTTAGGATGATGAAAATTTATTTTGAGACAAGGTCTCACTACGTAACCTGAGCTACACTTAAGCTCATCTTGCTGTCTCTGCCTCCCGAGTGCACCACCGTGACCATCCAGGAAAATGGAAGCACTCTGAGGCTGACTGTGGTGATGGTTGTATAAGTCCATAACCACAAAAAAAAGAAACACGATTGTGCACTTTACATTTGTGAATTTAGAGTACATGAATTATAACTCCAACCTGCAAAAATTATTTTAGAGCTTTTGGCTTATTTTAATAGTAATTCTGACAGGCTGTATTCATGGTCTGGCTTTAAAATTTTTATTATTTATTTATTTAGTGCACGTTTGCATGCAGGTGTGCTAAGATCGTAGGAAAACTTTCGGGAGTCAGTCCTCTCCTTTAACCATGTACGATCAATGAATCAAAGTCAGATCATCAGGCTTGGTGGCAAGCACCTTTAACAGCTAAGCCATCTCACCAGACTCTGTTTTGACATATTAAGTACTTGATCATTTCAGCGACAATGGCAAAACAACAAAGGAACTCAGCTCTGTGACTACCTTACTACAACATACTCCTAAGAGAGCATTAAGTGTCTAAACTTCACTTTACTCATCCAACAAATTAAGTTTTTATACTATCTATGTGTAAAAAGTATTGGATTGCCTAGAATTCATGAAACTCATGAATCCTAAAGCATTATACACTCAGGTATTTTTATAGGATTTTTCTGTGGTGTGGTTGGTTTGGTACAGCTCCAGGAACTGAAAATAGGGTCATGTGTTCTACCATCCCTAAATGCAAATTTTTAAGTTTTTCAAAACTGGAGAGATAGATCAGTAGTTAAAAGCACATACTTTTCTTTCAGAGGTCCAAAGTTCAGTTCCAAACATCAATGTCAGGCAGATCCCAACCACCTCTAACTCTAGTACCAAGGAATCCACTGCCCTCCTCTGGCCTCCATGGCACTTCACACACATGCAAATATCCATCACACATATGCACATTATTAAATAAAAAATAAAATCTTGGGGCTGGAGAGGCAACCACATGGAGGCTCATAACCATCTGTAATGAAGTCTGGTGCCCTCTTCTGGCATGCAGGCATACACGCACACAGAATATTGTATACATAAAAAGTAAATAAATAAACATTTTAAAAAAATAAAATCTTTTTTTAATGCTAGCATAAGTTGGGTGTAGAAGTGTATACTTGCTATGGAAGGAGAGACAGGAAGATCAGGGGTTCAAAACAAGCCTTGGCCACAAAGTAAGTTCAAAGTAACATAAGAGTAACTCAAAACAACAAACAAAAAAGCAAGTATTAGAAATGTTCATTAGGATAGCCTATACGAATAATTCCTATGACTGTCATTCTCGTTACCTTCTCATTATCTCTCATGTCTATTCTATTCTCACTTATCAATTTTAATTTAGAATTCATCCTACCACATTTAATTGAACTGAGTTTGTTGGGTTAGTTGTATCCTTCAAATGTCTTATAAACAAACAAAATATGAGATAATAAAACAAAAACTCACTGTGAACTCAAGGTAAACAAAACACGCACAGTATCCAAGAGCAAAGCCTCCCCACTTGGGCCCATGCTCCCATCCTGCCAGTCCAACATAGCAAGTGTTCCCTGACACAGGAATAAGAGAGTTGAAGCCGGCACGTCAGCACAACAAAGGCTCCTGCAGCTGTTCACGAACCACTCAGGGATGCTGGTGCAGTCAATTGATTGCAGAAGCAGGCTGCTGATCTACAAACAACAGAGGCAATAATATATAAGTTCCTCAAATGCAAACCTACAAATCTCTTTGCCAAAATATTCTAGGAAAAGTAATGATGAAACAGCCACAAACATTAAAATTATTACACTTAAGTATGATTAAGTATATTATAAAGACTATTCTTAATAAAAAGACTATCGGAAAATGACTGCCGTGCACTTAAACACTAGTCACTGCATAGTTGTGATGTTATAAATATCTCTTACCACAGACACACAAAACCAAAAAGTCGGCCTTACAAGAAACGAGGGGAGTCAACAAAACGCTAATAGTACTTATCTCTGCAAAACTGATTTACAGATATCTGTTATTACCCTGTCATCATCCTGCCACCACTTCATTTGCATATTTAGAATTATCATTATAAGAGAAAAGAGCCATTGGAAAAATTCCAACTATGCCACATAAACTTCTAAAAACTCAGCTAATACATTTTAAAAACTGAGGGATAGTGAAATGGTTTAGTGAGTAGAAACATGTCAAGTCTAAGAACCTCAGTTTGATCCCCAGGATCCAAGTGGTAAAAAGGGAGAATCATTTACCACAAGTTGTCAACTGACTGCTACACATACACTGTGACATGTGTGCCCAGACACACATCACAAACACATAACTGTAAAATAGTAACAAATAAAATATTTAAATTAAAACAAACTGATGTCTCTCTAATTCTCATTGAAGGGAGTTTCTAAAAAGGAGAAGCACTCACCAACTCAGGAAGCTTTTCAGAGGGATGGAGCATGGTCTTCACAAAAAGAATAACAGCTAATCCCGATGTGCTCTGAATAGTCTGCAGTAGGTCGTCTATGGGAGGAAGAAGCAACCATCATGTAGCAAAGCATAGGCAGTCTGGTGTAGCAGAAAAAACAAGTGCTCTGGGTCAGACAGTCTCAGAGTTCCGCTTAACCATTTCCCAGGTAACTAGATCCCAGACAGGTTACTTAACTTCCCAGGAACTCAGCTTTCGTTTCAAAAAGAAAAAAAAGAACTCATACCAGACAAGTTGTCATAAAGTTTAAATGAGAATGAAGTGAAGAGAAAGAAGTTAAGCCCAGCACACATTTAGTGAATGAGCTTCCTTCTTCTCTTGTCCAATATCTTACGCTCATCCTCGACATCCAAGCTACCAGAACACCTGGTAACAGTGGCCCCTGCCCTCCCCAACACTGATGCCTGAATTCCCACTCCATGGAAAATTTTCCTGAGAGCGCTCTGAAGGTCTTTATGAAAAAATCTACATCAATGTCAACCAGAAACCCTTCTGGCACAGTACTCAGTGATCAGACAATTTTAATTCGCTACCCTCTCTTTGTTTGCATATACATTAGTCTCCAGTAATGTGAATTACTCAGTTCAGACTAAGAAGTATGACAAACACCTTAACTATTAAATATCCATTCTTTCCTTCCTCTCCAGAAACAAAACTGACTTTGGGTAGCCATATGCTTAGCAAAAAGCAGGATTCTTGCTTCCACAATACTCCTTGAAACTAAAGACAGCCACTGCAGGAGTTCAGAACAATGAGCTATAGGAAGAAGTCCTTTGAATCTATTAGTTTTCTGATTATGATGGAAGACCCTGGGGGTAGGGAGATGGCTCAGTGGTTAAGAGCACTGGCTGCTCTTTTAGAGGTCCTGAGTTCAATTTCCAGCAACCACATGGTGGCTCACAACGGTCTATAATAGGATCAGATGCCCTCTTCTGCCATTGAGGGACACATGCAGAGCACTCAAACATAAAAAAGAAAGAGAGGGAGAGAGACAGACGGACAGACAAAGAAAGAGATGCAAGGCCCTTCTTGCCTTGAACAAACAAACACTTGATGCCTGCAGCTACAGCAGACAGATGCCAAACAGGAGGCAACAGGACCACGGTTAGGCAGCAACATGACAAAAATGCCCCAGCAGAAATGCAGAGCTGGGTCTGACATTGGTGGCAGTAATTCTGGGTCAGCTGCCTCTAAATTTCGGGATCAATTTTTGTTACTCGCAGCTAAACACTTTACTAACACAACAAGCTTTGAATTATCTACGAATGGCACTGATGGAGTGCCATCAACTTTTCAGAAAATAATGTCTCATTAAACTTGTGTCTGAGCCTGGAGAGATGACTCAACAGTCTACCATGTTACTGCATTTAAATTTAATAATTGAAATATTCTCATGAGGAGAAATTTATTTTCTTCTGCTTAGCTTCTTAGTGGTATAGTTCTCATGGACAGAAGAGATATAGGGAGGAATTAGGTTTATAATCAACAACTATTGTCATTATTTGAATATAATACCACTAAGAATTCAACTCATCTTTCTAAGCCTTTCTTAAATTTGGTAACTACTTCTAAAGAATTTTCTTCTATAACTTAAAGTCTGTGGTGGTGTTGTGGGAATTCATTCAAATAGCCTTTTGGATACCAGCCCATTAGGGCGTGGTCTGAGGTACTAAAGGACAGACAGCAAGCATGCTCATCCCTTTTTCCCTTGGTTGGTAGCAGAAGTTGGGTTCGCAGCTCCCAGCGTCCACAGAGCAGAGGAATGCAGTGGCTTTCTTATTGTGAGTGTTCCCCAATAAACATCTGTTATCCTTTATTATAGGCTCTTGTGGACCTTCTTAATTATGCTACATTCTGACGACCAATATGGGGCTGGAACACACAACCCTGGGATTAAGAGTCTCAGGCTCTGCCAACTGAGCTGGCAACGTTCAGGATAACTTAACATCTGTGGCTTTCCAATAATGAGAGTATTAGTATTTCTCCTTTGTTCACAATAAACATGCTCACATATATAAACACATGCAAACCGGGAAAAGTTAAACCTCCCTTGCTGAACTCATACATTTGAAAAACAAAAAGCAAGCAAAAAAAAAAAAAAATTAAAATCATGTAGTTCAGGTCATTTCCCCATAGGTTAAAGTCCCACATCTCAATTACAAATATAGAAAAAGCTACTGGCATGCAGTTATGACCATCATTTTGTACACTGTCACACTTACCATCATTTAAAAACTTGGTGAAAACGCTCAGCAAGCCACACATAGTTTGCCAGATGGGAGAGTCAGAATCATTCCCAAAATCACTCTGGAGACCTTGTACTTTCTGTACTAATGTCATTGAAACTCTAATACCCACCAACAAGTCATTCATTAACTGTGTTTGAACAATATGATTTCCAGAAAATTTTCTACAAAGAAGAAAAAAAGAAAGGATTTCAAAAGGAAACTCAAATACAAATGTCACCACTTCTATCCTCTCCAAAACTAGGACATTGCTGCAACCAAGCGTCAAAATCAATTTGGGATAAGCATTCTAGTTACATAGACACTAACTATAAACTCCTAAATACTCTTACAGCATTAGACCCCTCTTTCTCAGCAAGATTAACCTTACTCCCTACTTTAGGGCAAAGATAAGAAATTTTTAAAAAGAAAAATCAGACAACTTAGAGGCACGAACACTCAATATATGCATACTTTTCCACCTGCCTTCAACATGCTGTCCTAGATTTTCTCCTCACACATGACTAGATTGTTCTCTTCGCCCTAATCTATTTACCCATCTAACTATTCCACTCTTCCCTCTCATGCCCCGCTCCCTTCTCTCTGGTGTGAAGGTCCAACCCAAAGCCTCAGGTGCACTGGACAGATCCTCTGACATTGAGACATTCCCTGCCCATCCTACTCTATGTCAAAGCTCCCCAAGATTCAGTCCCACTTAGTTCTCTATTCTCATCTAATTCTCTCCCTTGACACTTTAAATTATAATTCTATAGGTTAACTATTGCCCAACTTTTGGCTCTAACCCAGATCTCTCCCATTACAAACTTGTATTTCTAACTTCCTACTCACAACCTTCATTTGGTTATCTAATAGGTATCTCAAGATTGGTGAATTTATCTTTGACTCCAAAGCTGCGCTACCTCCTGGGATCTCTATTTCTAAAACCATGGTAATCATGCTGGCCTCCTGTCTTCTCTATCCCATCTGCAAGGAAATCTTGGTTTTGTTTTCAAAATATCCGGACCCAAACCATGTCCACAGCCACTATCTGACCTGAGCCATCCTCATGCCTCTTTTGGGTTATAATAGCTTTCACCTGCTCTCCCAGCCTTCAGCCTCATTCTTCTCACTCTATTTTCAAAAGGGGAAAACTGAAAATCCTATTAAAACTCAAGCTAGGGAAAACTGTAACTTCCTCAAAATAAACAAAATTAGCATAGGACCCAGCTAGTCCACTCTTAGGTATATATCTCCAATAAATAAAAGCAGAGGCAAGTGTGTGAGGTACATGGGAGGCTGAAGCAGAAGAGCTAACACAATACAACTCTGAGACCAGTCTAAGCTACAGCTGAGATTCTAGCCAACTGGGCCACAGAGCAAGACCTTATTTAAAAACAAACAAACAAACAAATGAGGGGGGAGGAAGAAAAGAAAACAGAAACTAAAACAGGCTCTTGTGTATACCAATACTTACAGCAGCATTATAGAACAGCCAAAGGGCAGAAAGAGCAAANAAAAAAAAAAAAAAGTCAACAGATAAATAGACAAAATGTGCCCTATATACACAGTGGAATATTTGACTATAAAAAATTAAAATTCTGATACACAATACATGACAGATCCTAAAAACATTCCAAATGAAGTAAGTGTGATATAAAAGGATAATATATCGTCAGGCTGGACATGATGATATATGCCTGTAATCTCAGCACTCAGGAGACTAAAGCAGGAAAATCATGAACTCATTGCCTATCTGGGCTGTAGAATGAAAACTGTATTCCTGTCACCACAAATATATATAAACAATTAATCTACATGCATGTACAAATATATATAAAGAATATGCATATATTACATGATTCCATTCATGTGAAGTATCAAAGATGAGCAAACTCAAAGAGACAGAAAGTAGAATGGAAGTGACCAGGGTTTGTATCTTAAGACAGTGAATTTTCTTTTGCATACACTGAACTTGAAGCACCTATAAAATTGTCAAGACAAAGTATCTGGGAATCAACTGACTATATGAATCTACTAAGGAAGAAGAGCTAACTTAAAATCCCTAAATATAATATAGACAGTGACTGACAACAAAGAAATAGTAGGAAGAAATAAAATTGGAGGAATGGACCCTGGTCCGTGAGATGAGCCGAGGAGTCTAAAAAGGAGACAAAGGAGCTCCTCTTGAAGGAGAGAACTTCAGGTTAAAGTGGGCATACAGTTAATACTTCTACTCCATTCCAGAACTTTCCTAAACTAGCAGCCATGATTTAAAATATAAAAAAGGCATGAATAGATACATAAGGAACGAGGCGATAATGGCAAAATTTTAGAAGCTGTCAAGCATATAACTACTTGTACCTGACTTAGCAGAATAAGGAAAGATGGACACTAAATCAGAGAATAACCTGGACACAACTTCAGTTGTAACTCCAAAAGACTTAGAAACCATGGGCACTTTAGTGCTGGCTTTGATGTGGAAGTAAATGCAGGGCAGAAAACAGGCAAAGTGACTACTCATCTTAGAAAGAATAAGCACTCTAAAGCAAACCTCTAAGACAGCGGACAGCTAGTTCACCTGTGCAGAATGTAAAGCAAGGCAAGTCAACTGGGAGTAGTGGCCCAGGAGGATTTCAGTTTAAGCGCAGTCTGAGCTACATGGTAAGAAACAAACTGTAACAACCGGCCAGTGCCTGTCAGGAAAACAGTGCAAGTAGATCAGGCAGCTGTGCTGCACTGCAGAGAGGAGAAACAGGCCAACATGCGCCTGGTGGCTGCCAAAATCCAAGACCTCAGCTTTATACTGCCACTCAGCAACAGGAATATTAAAGCAAAGTCTGGATGTTGATGCTACTGCAAATCTACTCCCCAAGGAGCAAGAGCACAGCCTAAAGGATTCCCCAAGAAAAAGACCAAACCTGCAGTCAACTCCACCCATGTGCACAGATTCACATTAATGTTTAATAACCTATTCCTGAATATTTGACCAGCCAGTATCACTAGACTTCTGAGAAAGGTTTATTACCAAAAATACAGTCAACAAACACAGCAAACAGGAGGAAAATAGAAACTGAGAAAAACCAGATACTATGTAAATCTAAGAAAACTTAAAAAAAAAAGTAACTATTAGTAATATATTCAGAAAGATAATAAGAAATTTCACCCATGAAAATATCAAACACTCTAAGGTAGAGGAAACGACTTTCTCTTTCTCAATAGTTCTCATAATAATGATCTTTAAAAAAATTATTATTTGAGCATGATGATACATACATGTAATCTCAGCACCTGAGAGGCTACAGCAGGAAGATTACAAGTTTGAGGTTAGCTTGGTTTATGAAGTAAGTCCCTGTCTCAAAAACATCAATTAAAAATTACACACATCACTTCTAAAAAAATTTTAAATAATCACGCTAAATGTCAGAAACAGCACATTCTGAGACCATTAAGAAAGTTTCCTCTGTACGAGACAAGCCCAAAAGTGCACAGACACATACAGCACTTGCCTGTTTTCTTCCAGGATTTCAATTAAACTCTTGTGCAGAAAATGAAGCACTGAAAAAAAAAAAAAGAAAAGAATATAATGACAAACCAGAAATCCAAACTGGGTTCCAGCTTCAGTACCAGGAACATTTTCAAACGTCTACCAGAAATGATGTCATTGAAAAGCAGAAACTTAAAAGTAGCATGGTGTACTTTAGTTATGTGAGATACTCCAATTCTCCCAAGAAATGGGAAGTAGTCAGCTTCAAAACCACTCCAGAAACTGTCACCCCTCAGAGCAAAAGAAAGTATCAAGACTTACCATTTTCAAGTAGATTGACAACACTTGCTCTACCTGAAGGTAGGAAAATAACAATGCTAAGGAATTTTTGCCAAAACGAACATTTTAAAAAAGTGATGTAATGACAGACATTAGCCAGGCAAAGTACTGGCTTACCCAAGTTAAAGTTCTCCATGCAGGAAGATATATTGTCGATTACTTTTCTATAAGAATATAAGTCAGCAGTATTTAATTCTTCTTGAAGGTGAGAAGTAAAACTGTGTATAGCCTCAGTCAGAAAAAATTTAGGTAGGCCATTCAATGAGCTGTAAAAAAGAAGCAAAGAATGAAAAGCTTGTATCACTGGGTTAAGTATGGAGGGAGGAGAAATATACAAATGTTAACCACTGAACCATACCTTCAAGATACAGCTCTGAAATTATAATCTTATACTGCCATCACCAAAATTCCCTATCTACCATTTCTCATCTGCCTCCCTGGTTCCATTTTGCTGTTCTGATCCCCCAGGTTTCTCTCAACAGACTAGCCAGAGCAATAGTGATGTGGGAAGTCCTTCTGTATATGTATTGCTTTTATTGGTTGATGAATAAAGCTGTTTCAGCTATTGGCTTAGCAGAGTAAAGCCAGATGAGAAATTCGAACAGAGATTAGAGAAAGAGTAGATGGAGTGAAGGAGATGCCATGGAAGCTGCCAAAGGAGTAAGATGCCAGACTCTTACCAGTAAGCCACAGACTTGAGACGATACATAGAGTAATAGAAATGGGTTAAATTAAGTTATGAGAGTTAGCTAGAAATACATCTGAGCTATTGGCCAAACAGTGTTGTAATTAATATAGTTTCTGTATGATTATTCGGGTCTGGGTGACCAAGAAATGAATACTCAGTCTCAGCTTACACAATAGTACTAAAGCACCATTCAGTCACTAATTACTATGAGAATGGTTTCAGAACCAACCAGGTACAAAAACTGGGGGATAGTCGACCTCCTGTATAACATACAGAGCATTTGTATTATACTCTGTGCATATTCTCCCACATACTTTAAACCACCTCTAAGTTGTTTGCCATGTGTAATGCAATGTGGATGCTATATTAACAGTTGTTTTCTCTGTCGTTTTAGGGACGATAATAAAGAAAACAAGTTTACACATGTTGAGTACATGACCTGAGTTTGCCCAATACAGAATGCAGAGACATAAAGAACTGACTTGTGATCCTCTAACAAGTCCCACAAACAGTGACACTAATAAGCACAGCTCACAGTAAACTACAAGGCGTTTTAAAACCTGCCTCTCTCCCTCACCACCAGCCCTCTGACTTCATCTCAATCCTTGATCACTTAGCTCTGACTATATGACTTTTCTTTGTTCTGAGAGCTTTTCAAAATCTTTTCACTTATTTCCTCCATCTGAAACACATTTCCTTCAAATACCAAATAATTACCACCTCAAATCTTGTAGGTCAATCTCAAATATCACATACTATAAGTGAAGGAAGAGGTGAGACGTGACCAACCACACAGTAAACACAGTCATGCTAGTGCTCCTTTCTCCATTCTTCACGGCTCTTGAGCCATCTGTGATCCTGTACATGGTGCTGGCTGTCCTGTTTCCCTTAGCATCTAAGACTCCACAAATATAAGCTGTTACATTCATTTTAACCTCAATTCCTAGAAATGTGCTTGAAACACAGCCAGTACTTAACAAAAATTTCCTTACTATACTCAATCAAAACATACACTTTTTTATTTGAAAAGTTCACTACTTTCTAGAAGAAATAATCTAAGAACTGGAATATTCTGAAAAAGAAAATTTAGTAGAAGGTAACTTATTCTGTATTTGAATCATATTATTAAAATAGTAAAAGAAGAGTAGTATTGGCATAACAAATACACACAAGTGTAAAACGATCAAACCTATGTTTATATAAAAATACATAATGATGAGGAGTATTCTAAATATGAAGGGAAATGCATGAGTCAACAATCTGGGGATAACAGAGATCCTAGGTGAAATTAGATCCCTACCTCACCCAATACTCAAAACTTGTCAGTAGATGGATTTAAAAACTGAACAAAAAAAGTAAGACAGATAAATAAACAATCTTGAATTAGAGAAAACATAAATAGGCAGGGCAAAAAGTTTAGAAATCTACATAAGGAAAAGAATTAGTAAGGTCAAAGTCTTTTTGATTTTTACAAAGACAATATATCACGCAGAAAGTGAAAAATAAAGGAATATATTTGGCATGTAATCTATATAAAGCACTTATAAATCAAGAAAAGATTATAAGACAATAAAAAGATATATAATAATTTAGAAGGTAATCAAACTCCACACATTGCAAAAATGTTCAACCATGAGTTGGTGACGTGGTTCAATGGAAGGGTATCTGCTTTACATACAGGAACCTCATGGGGTCAAAACCCAGCAACAATAAAAGTTCAGCATTAACAGTCTGGGATAAACAAATGATAATAAAATAGAATTTCTCATCTTTAAATTTTAAAAATGTAAAAACTGGTATCATCCAGTGCTGGAGAGACACAAAGAAATTAGTGTCATTCATAGCTGGAGTAGCATAAATAATATAGCTTAGGAAAAAAATAGTCAACAACATCTACAAAATAGGTCTTTTGGTCTAGAAATCCCACTTTAGTAATTCTTGCAAATTACACACATTCTATGTATTACAAATAATATTACTGCAGCATCGCTGAAATAATGAAACCTACAACATCGGATATTCATAAGTGGCAAGGAGATTAAATAAACCAAATAATATGTATCATGATATACATTTTGATATATTGTAATATGCAGTACATACACAGTCATAAATGCAAACAAAACACTCACACACAAAACAAAAAATAAATGAACATATTTTAAAAGGGCTATTTTGATATAGAAATTTCTCTAAGATGTTCTATTTGCTTGTTTGTTTACTTACACATGGGTACCCCAGCACACATATGGACATCAAACTTGTAAGAGTTGGTTCTCTTTCTACCACATAGAGGCAAAGATAAAACTCAGGCTGTCAGGCTTGATGAGAATTACCCTGGCCCACAGAGCCATCTCACCAGCCCTCCAAGATATTCTTTAGTAAACAAATTAACTACAGAGTATTGTGTAGAGTATAATCCCATTTATGTAAAAATATTAAAACCAAAACATAGTATACATGTTAAACCCAAAGAAAAGGTTTCAAAAACCAAAAACCAAAATTAAAGTGACAACCCTTTCCTAATGAAACAAGGCAGAAATGGTGGAATTCAAGCTTCACTTAATTTTTTAGACTTCTGTATTACTTAATACTTTATATGAAGCATATAATCCTGTACTATCTGTTAGAAAAGATGGGGACAGGGAAAAAAAAGCAAGATGATAGATTTAAACATCCATGTAAAAGAACTGACCCAGAAACCAGTGAAGTGGGACCCAAAGAATAAATGTGCAGCTTGTTTTTTTTTCAATCCTATAACCTAAGGCTTTTTGCTTTCTAAAAACCTCAGACAGATACATAGAGTATAAATGAAACTTGTAGGGGGCTGGAGAGACGGCACAGAGGTTAAGACTGTTGTTTCAGAGGTCCTGAGTTCAATTCCCAGCAACCACATGGTGGTTTGTAACCATCTGTAGTAAGATCTGGTGCCCTCTTCTGGCCTGCATGCATACATACAGGCAGAACACTATATACATAATAAATAAATCTTTAAAAAAAAGAAAAAAGAAAAGAAACTTGTAGTAATATACTTTAGTTTAATTTTACCAAAACAGTGAATGAACTTTGCTTTTTTTTTCTCTCTTTTTCTTTAAGTGCTGAGGATGGAAGCCAGGTTTCACCTGACTAGGTAGGTAAGCACTACTACTGAAGTGTATCTCCAGTTCCTGGCTATTTTTTGTAGCATTCAACTTATACTCTCTTCTTTTCCTTACCTTATCAAAACTTTCTTCAAGGGATTCTTCAGAGTCAAGGAAAAATAAATGCCTGCTAAAATATCCAAACAACTTTGAATAGCGGGATCACACACACCATTTTTATCTACCTTCTCCAGAAAAGGCACAATCTATAATTTAAAAAAAAAATCAAAGCAATTATAATATCAAATACATCAAACTAAGATGATTACAAATATTCTTTTAAGTCATTTTCCTTTTATTTGAAAGGAAAGAGAGTGACCTTGAACTTCTGATACTCCCACATCTACCTCTTGAGAGTTGAGACTACAGGCATGTGCCACCATGTCTGATTTACCCGGTGCTGAGGAGCAAACCGGGGCAAGCACTCTACCAGTGGAGCTACATTCTCAGACTGATTCTACTGGTCAGTCGTCCTCATCAACTTTGACCATGAAACCCAATATGGACAAGTTCA
>LOEQ01001660.1:360098-374543 GCA_001685075.1 Bramus lutescens | reverse complement strand
CTTCTTCTTCTTCTTCTTCTTCTTCTTCTTCTTCTTCTTCTTCTTCTTCTTCTTCTTTTTTGGTCTCCTTGACCCAGGCCTGGACATAGCTGGGAAGAAGGAATCTTGACAAAATGCCTCGGTGTGGTAGGCAAATCTGTAAGGAGTTTTCTGCATTAATGATTGATGTGGAGATAACATCCCGGAGCAGGCGGTCTGGGATGGTATAAGAAAGACCAATCAGTCATGAGGAGCAAACTGCACTTTCACATCACAGCCCAGCATTGAAGGAAGCGGGAGCAGGAACTGAAGCGGAAGCCATAGAGGGATGTCAGCTTCCTTCAGTGATGGACTGGGATGCAAAAGTTCAGTCAAACCTTTTCTTTACCAAGTTGTTTTTTGGTCATGGTGTTTTATCACAGCAATAGAAACCCTAATTAAGGCAGTACAGGTAAGAGGCTACTTGCTGAACTGCAGACGAGCCCAAAGCTGCCACACTGGGAAGTCTTCACCCAGCATGGTTGATGGCTTTTCCATAGCAGCATTGACAGAGACCCCTTCAGGGGCTTCCCCCTATCCTCCATAGAGCAGCATCTTCTAAGACCCGTACAGTTAGGGCAGAATTGCATACACATGGCTGGGAGGAGAACTGGACTCAGAGATGAGGGTCCAGTGAGCTGCCCTACCTCCTTGAGAATATCAGCAGTCAACAAGCCAGCTTGTGACAGACTCCTCCAAGCAGACACGGCTAATCTGATTACAATGGCACTTGCTTTCCTCAGAGTTTGCATTCCAGAACACTGGGTTTTTAGGAGAGTGATATCAACATAATGTGGCTTCACTGTCAATGTTGTGTACCTCTGTGTTGTTTGAATAAAATTTTTTCTAGAAATAGGTTTCATTGTGTTACTCATTCTAAAACTCTTAATCCTCCTTCTGCCTCCCACATATTGAGATTATAGACAGTCGTTATAATAACATATTTTAATGTGAAATTCAACATTGATACTGTAAATTATATAAAACCTACTTGAAAGTATGTAAGAATAAAATGTCAACTCAGTTTAAATAATGTATGTAATGCCTGACCTGGTGGCCCACTCCCTTTAATTCACTCAAGAGGCAAAGGCAGGCGAATCTCTAAGTTTGAGGCCAATCTGGTCTACAGAGCAACTTCCAGGACAGCCAGACCTAAACAGGGAACCCCTGTCTTGAAAAATAAGAGAGAAAGATAATATATATTATGAAAAATCACTATAAAATAAATTTTCTTCATGAAATTTTTGTTTGTTTTTCTAGATAGGGTGTCTCTGCAGCTTTGAAGCCTGTTCTGGAACTAGCTCTTGTAGACCAGGCTGGCCTCCAACTCACAGAGATCCACCTGNNNAACTCACAGAGATCCACCTGCCTCTGCCTCCCAAGTGCTGGGATTAAAGGCAGGAAAATATTTTTTTAAAGTAATGCACATAGTTACTTAGACTTTTTACTTAAGCAAATATTTAAACCTTATAAGACAACTTATTAATAAAGCAAATAGCTGGAAATAATACAGCCTGAAATTATTCAAACAGGAGATTACATATGCAAGTCACTTACAAGTTCATAAAATATGGATGCTGTAAATAAGATTCAGAAAGTAATGTGTTTGGAACAGCAGTTTATCAGACTGGAAAAAGCTTAAGTCAATTATTTCTCTTCTTAAGCTTCAAATTGTAACACTGACTTAGAGAATATATCTTTGTTCTTTTCTAAAATTAAAAGTAAAACCCCACAGAGTCTTATGTAGCCCCAGCTGGCCCTGACGTCACTATGTAACAGGATGGTCTTGAACTCCTGCTCCTCCTCTCCCTGCCTCCCAAATACTAGGATTTACAGACACATACCACCATGCCTGCCTGAATGAATTGGTCTCTTCAGACTTTTTTCAGGTGCTAGAGAGAAGCTCAGCTATTAAGAGTGCTTGCTGCTCTTACGGGAACCAGAGTTTGGTTCCCAGCACCCACATTAGTCAGTAACTCTGTAACAAGATAAATTATGATATCCTCTGGCTTCCTCTGGCACCCACATACACTTAGCATACAAATACACACATGCATTCACATCAACTAAATATATATATATGTGTGTGTGTATATATATATATTAATGTATACATTTGTTTGTTTGTTTAATATCTCACCCCAGTTAGCCTGGAACTCACTGTGTAGACCAGGCCTCAAACTCACAGAGATCCACCTGCCTCTACCATTTAGGTGTTGGGATTAAAGGAATGCACCACCACTCACCAGTAAGACCGGTTTATATAAAGTTGTTCATTGAAATGCTTCAAATTACCAAAAAAGAATTTTAAAATTATTTTTTACTTTGATTGTATTATTGTCATCTTAAGGATAAGAAAGGTTATGAAACACATACAGATTTAAAATGTATAGCTCTACCCATGGAAAACATCACCTACCATATGCAATCACAATTCTCAGTCCTTCCAATAGGAGAGACTAGTCCACACTATTCCATATGTGAGATAGAGTCAAGCAAGATTCCCAGATGGATTCAAATCCAGATCAACAGTACAGTGACTAATTAAGAACAGGTAGTAAGTGAAAGGCACAGAGATCTTTACACTCCAGCAGAGCTAAGTGGAGAGCACAAAACAGCTCTCTGGGACATTTTTTTACCAGTGTGTGTGAGTGTTTTGCCTCCATGTATGTCTGTACACCATATGTGTCCCTGGTGCCTGTGGAGGAGAGAAGAAGGCATCAAATCCCCTGGAACTAGAACTATGGACAGCTGTAAGCCAACACATGGGTACTGGGAATCGAACCCAGGTCCTCTGGAAAAGCATCCAGTGCTCCTAACTGCTGAGCCACCTCTCTGCCCCATAGGAATCAGCTAACATGGTTAATTAACATTTTTGATGATGCTAGGCAAAATTCAATCCTCCTCTTAGGGCATTTGTGGGGAGAGGTGGAAGCCCTGAATGAAGTCCTAAGTGAATGAGTTTTGTTAACACGAGTCGGCCGTATCAAGGCCCGTAACCTGAGACCTTGTCTCAAAAAAAAAAAATAGGCAAATGGCACCTGAGGAAAAATGGTATCCATCGTTGTCTTCTGACTTTCCCACACATGTGCATGTGCACACATACATGCACACAGCCACACACACAAACACCCTAGCATGAAACTCTAGTACTGAGCAGTAAAAGGTTGGCCTGACATCATAAAAATCCTGCAAAGTCACACACAGTGGTTCACATACTTGGGAGTGAAGCCCAAAGATGAGGATTCACATTCATTCTCAAGTAGACAGTGAGTACAAAGTAACTAGGGCTACCTGAGACCCTATCTCCAATAAATAAGTCATTAGCTACATAAATAAATATAATGGGCTGACAAGATGCTTGGTAGGTAAGGGCTTTTGCTGTCATGCCTAAAAACTTGAGTAAAATCTCCAGGACCCTCATGGTGGAAGGAAAGAACAATTTCTGAAAGTTGTTCTCTGACTTCACACATACACACATGCATTCACGAGCGCGCGCACACACACACACCCAACACGCCCTTCTTTGATACGCTGATGTGAGAATTAAAAGAGATAGAACGTGTAAAGCATCTGTTATAGCTTCTGAAACACAAAGTGTGTTCAACAAGCAGTCTCAGGCTCCTTTGACCCTAAACCACAAATTCTCTCAGCAGGCTGAATGGCAAGATCCCAAAGGTGGTCTTATGGGAAACCCAGTACATAGGCATGTCATATCTAAGTCCAGTAAAAGAATAAAAGACAAGATTGGAGAGTCAGCTCAGTGCTTATGAGCCCTTGTTGTTATTGCAAAGGACCAGGGTTCTATTCCTAGCACCCACATGGAGGTTCACCACCTCCTCCATTACCAGGCATGCATGTGGTGCACAGACATACATGCAGGCAAAATATTCAGACACATAAAATAATAAAAATAAATTTTAAAAAATGAAAATAAAAAAAAACAAGGAAAGAAATCTTCCTGGAGCCTCCAGAATACAACCAGCTAGCTCAGAAGCTTTGTTAATTAGGATCTATTTCATACTTCGGACCACCAGAACAAAAAAAATGTTTGCTGTTTTAAACCACTAACTATGTGGTCTTTGTTACAGCATCAGTGGGAAATTCATACATTCCTTAAGTTTAGAAAGCTAGGATGGAAGAATGGCACCAGATCCTCACTCTGGTTGCCTCAATTTCCAAAGAAGACTGACTTCCCAGTTTTCCTCTGGCTGTCTACCCTCGGCCCATTTCATTGACTCACAGACTCCACATAGAACGAGGCAGAACTTGAACAATACTGCACCGAGCAAGTGCTTTGCTGAAGCTAGCCACTGCCCTTGGCCCGTCATGGCTGTGGGACTAGGGACATTCAGACAGTGAAGAGAGAAAAGCTCATCCAAGCTTAGTCAAGCAGCCACCATCTCACAGCACACACAAACAAAAAGGTCCAAAATGCAGATTCCTGGGAGAAATAAAGTGCACCGTCTGTCCCACAATGTAGGGGAAGTTGGCGTCGCTCAGAATATTTGGGAGGGCCTCTCAGAGGAGGAAGCAATGCTGGGCCGAAGGGTATTGTCAGGACCTTTTTAGAGAACCCTAGGAGCCTTGGAAAGGCACAAGGGGCCCAACCCGGGTGTCTCTATTCACCCAGAACCTTCCTGGGCTGGGAAGGAGTCCAGCCATGCATCTATCCTTCCTCAGACCTGGAATTCTCATTGAGTTGTTAGATAAAGATATGGGTCAGTGGAGCAAGTGGCTGGTGTGTAGGGATCCTGATGTATTCCACACTAGTGTAGGCCACACTCTGCTTTTTCGAAAGCAAACAAAGCTATTTGCAGCAGTGACACTTTCCTATGACGTGAAACAATGGCGTAATTACAATGGTGTGGGAATTAATGGTACTAAATGGGTAATTTGGGTTTCATGTTAAATCTTGGCATAGAGGACCCAGGGTCAGACAGATTGGCTCTCCAAGTGTCATCTCTGCCATCTGATGGTCAAATGACAATATAACTACAACAACCAGGCATTGATCCTGTCATCATGTAAGCTATGCACGACCCTGGGGTCAGGTGAAGGATTTGAGTGTGAGATCCAACTTGTAAGGTCTAAGATGACAAAATAAAATGTCAAATATACAAATAAAGGTCAAATATGTTTCACAATATTTCAGCTCAGAATGAGAACTGTGGGAGAGCCCCTTCATTCATTCCTTCAACAAATATTTATTAAATACTGTCTTAGTTGGTTTCCCAGGAAACAGACTTCAGGCAGAGATGTGTGTAAGGGAGGGTTGGCTGGGGAATACTGTTGGGGACAATCTTTGTAAGGGCTTGAGAGAAGAAGAACTGGCTGGAAAGACTTGAACTGGGATGAACTTGCAAAAGAGGTCTGGGCCAATCCTACGAGGAGTCACGGAGTTGGCTGGGCAAGCCGACTGGGCCTTGACATTTCTGAATCCAATAGTCTTCAGACCAGCCATGAGCTACCTGGAACTAGCTAACTCTTGTAGACCAGGCTGGCCTCGAACTCAGAGAGATCTGCCTACTTCTGCTGGGATTAAAGGTGTGCTCTACCACCTCCTGGCTCAGAAAAATATTCTTTAAGATTTAGTGGCAAAGAAAAATCTTTGCTTTTCATTGCGACAATAGAGAATGTTGAATGTAAGGGATGTAATGTAATGTAAAGCTGGTATGAAAAGTGAAGAAAAGATTCTCTCAGAAATAGTTCTAGAGCTATTTACCCAAAGCACTGGGAGTTGTTGTCCATCTTCATCTATAATAGAGCCTGGTTTATTTTTCATTTTGTTTTGTTTTCAAGACTAGGTGTCTCTGTGTATCTTTGGTTGTCCTGGAACTCACTCTGTAGACCAAGCTGGCCTCAGACTCACAGAGATCCACCTGCCTCTGCCTCCTGAGTGCTGGGATTAAAGGTGTGTGCCACCACCACCCAGGGAGCCTGGCTCCCTTTATTCCCTTTGGCTCTACCAATGAAGGGGCATTGCTTATATCCCAGAGCTCCAAGCATTGTGCTCTGTTGGGAAGGAGGACTGCCTATAGGCAGGTGTCATTCCTGTGGCTCCAAGGCTAGTGGTGATAGACTGTTCTCCCCGTAAGTAGCACTGTGGTGCCACTAGGAAAGCTGGCTCCTTGTATCTGCTCAAGTGGATTCTGGAAGGTTTTGTGGTTCCTCTTCACTGTTCTCTGATCTGGCTGGTGGTCTCAGCCATTTTTTCATCTTCATCCCTTTCTTCTTCCTCTTCTCCCACTGACATAAACTTAGTTCCTCTCAAGGGAAAAACAATCAGATTATCACCCTTTGCCCCCAACACGACAGTGAGCTCCATAATTTTAGATATAAGCTTAAATACTTGAAATACACATTTTTTTCTGCAAGACAACTTTCAGGAAAACCTTTGGGAACTTAAAAACCCTCCCCAAAATTGCATTTCTTAGGGATGAATGTGACCCGTGCCTTTAATCCCAGCATTCAGGAAGCAGAGGCAAGGAGATCTTGGCAATGAGTTCCAGGCCAGCCAAGGCTACATAGTCTGTATATAAAAGAAAGAAAAAAAAAAGGAAAGAAGGAAGGAAGGAAGGAAGGAAGGAAGGAAGGAAGGANCTGCCTCTGCCTCCTGAGTGCTGGGATTAAAGGTGTGTGCCACCACCACCCAGGGAGCCTGGCTCCCTTTATTCCCTTTGGCTCTACCAATGAAGGGGCATTGCTTATATCCCAGAGCTCCAAGCATTGTGCTCTGTTGGGAAGGAGGACTGCCTATAGGCAGGTGTCATTCCTGTGGCTCCAAGGCTAGTGGTGATAGACTGTTCTCCCCGTAAGTAGCACTGTGGTGCCACTAGGAAAGCTGGCTCCTTGTATCTGCTCAAGTGGATTCTGGAAGGTTTTGTGGTTCCTCTTCACTGTTCTCTGATCTGGCTGGTGGTCTCAGCCATTTTTTCATCTTCATCCCTTTCTTCTTCCTCTTCTCCCACTGACATAAACTTAGTTCCTCTCAAGGGAAAAACAATCAGATTATCACCCTTTGCCCCCAACACGACAGTGAGCTCCATAATTTTAGATATAAGCTTAAATACTTGAAATACACATTTTTTTCTGCAAGACAACTTTCAGGAAAACCTTTGGGAACTTAAAAACCCTCCCCAAAATTGCATTTCTTAGGGATGAATGTGACCCGTGCCTTTAATCCCAGCATTCAGGAAGCAGAGGCAAGGAGATCTTGGCAATGAGTTCCAGGCCAGCCAAGGCTACATAGTCTGTATATAAAAGAAAGAAAAAAAAAAGGAAAGAAGGAAGGAAGGAAGGAAGGAAGGAAGGAAGGAAGGAAGGAAGGAAGGAAGGAAGGAAGGAAGGAAGGAAGGACAGACAAGGCATTTCCTGTCCCCTAATCCGTCTGTAGGCTTTATTCTCTAAGGTAGGATAGATGGCTGCCCAGAGTACTTGGCATGGCAGCAGAACCCGATGACATCCTGAAATCCCTGTCTTCAGAGCTTCCTATGAGGACCGCTCTCCATTCGCCTCTCCCTTACAGGTGCTTCCTCCCGAATTCTCTGTACTAACCTGAGCCATAAATGAGAGAAGATTCTGGAAGGCTTTCTTTCTCTATTCCCTCTGGCTGATGAGTCATCCAGTTTTAGCCGGTTCTACATTTGCTATTGCTGCCTAATTTGTGACACTGGAAATAGCCTCCCGCTGGAGCTTCTCAGCCTCAGTACATTTGACATTTTTTTTTCTTTTCTCTTATTAAAAATAGATTTTTTTACATACAATATATTTTAATCATGGTTTCCCCTCCCTTATCCCTCCCAGTTCCTCCCCACCTTACATCCCACCTGGATCCACACCCTTTTTGTCTCTCCTTAGAAAACAAACAGGCATAGAAAAAATAATAATGAAATAAGATAAATTAAAAACAAACAAATCAGAATATGACAAAACCAAACAAGAAAAAAATAGCCAAAGAAAAAGCACCAAAAATGCACATAAATACATAAGTACACACACTCATATACTCAGGAAACCATGATTCCTGCCGGTGGAAGCTGTTCTGTTTATTAGAGGATTTCTCTGTGTATCTCTGGCCTCTACCTACCACCTGCCAATCAATAGCACCCACCACTCATGTCAGTCAAAAGAGAGAGAGAGAGAGAAGAGAAGAGAAGAGAAGAGAAGAGAAGAGAAGAGAAGAGAAGAGAAGAGAAGAGAAAGAGAAAGTAAAGAAAAGGTCTCAAACACCCATATAAAAGAGTAAGAATAAATAAGTATATATGTATTTTTTAAAAAATGCTTCCACTGGGAATGAGGATGTGGCTCAATTGATAAAGTGCTTGCCACACAAGCATGAGACCCTGAGTTCAGATCCCCAGAAGCCACGTTAAAAAAAAAAAGGCACAGTAGCATTGGCCAGGAAGAGGAAGAAACGGGAATATCCCTGTTGCTCACAACCCAGTTAGTATTGGCAAATTAGTAAACTCCATGTTCAATAACACACTAAGTCTGAAAAATTAAGGTGGGAAGTGATCAAGGAAAATGCCTGACATCAGCCTTTGGCCTCTGTTGACACATATACACTCATGCATGCACACACATGAGTACACACACACAAGCATATACATGCATATGCTAAAACACTCATACCCAAACCTCCAGATTTGTACTGTGCCAAGTCACATCGGAGCCTAGGGCAAAAGGAAAAATGTGTGCCCAGGATGCATTTACCAAAATGTCTTTTCATTTTTTGAAACAAAAGAGTTCTGGAAAGCTCCAAAGGAACAATAAAGAAGACAGAATTCACTTTATTCAGAGGTAAAATTTGAAGGGGTTAAAAAAAAAATCTGCGTGCAGTAAAAGAAAACCTAGCACAAGATGCAGCTGCAGGATCCCCTTTCCAAAACTGTGTGAAGAATTTCAAAACAATGACGGCACTTAAGTAAGCACGGGGCCTTCTAAGTGTGGGGTCCTCCTGAACTTGAGGGTGCCTGTGTTCAATGTGAGCTACAGTGTCTTTTTACTTGCTTTTGTCAACGTCATAAGTCTGCCTGCTGAGGGGTACAAGAGCCTCAGAGGCCCTGGGAACCCCGAGGCTGACTGACAACAGCCCTCATTGCACAAGATCCTAGACTCCTGAAACAAACAGGAAGTCCTTACTGAAAATGGTGTTCATCTCAGGAAAACTGGGCTAATTTTTATTTTAACAAACATTGCGTTAAATTTTGACTTGATTATTGAGGGTTTTGTTACCCTCTGCAATTCTGCACCTGATGGAGCCCTTCACTCTACCATTACCCGAGGAACACTGTCAGCTTTCCCATTGGTTCAGCGCAAAGGTCCTCAAACTTTGGCCTCTATCAGAAAACTACTGGAGGACCTGTTAAAACTGACTGCTGAGCCTACTCCCGGGTTCTGTTCGAGAGGTCCGGAAGAGGGATCCTGGAAGCTATGTGTGATGTTGCTATTGTTTAGGTTTGATTTTGTTTCGCTTTGTTGTGGCACAAGAGCTCAAACCATGGTCTTGCGCATGCGCTACATTCCCAGGCTGAGAATGTGTGTTTCTGACAAGTGTGTGCAGTGATCCTAAAGCTGCTGGCTCGCGCACACTAAAAACTCCATATTTAGAACATCCTTCTGTCAGGCCAGTACGTAGTTTTGAAAAATAGATGACATTTCTGTGCTTAGAACTCTTTAATGGAGCCGAGCGTGGCGGCACACGCCTTTAATCCTAGCAGGCAGTCGGATTGCTGAAGTCGAGGCCAGCCTGGTCTACAGAAGCAAGTTCCAGGGCAGCCAGGGCTACACAGAGAAACCCTGTCTCAAAATAAACACACACGTACGTATACACCACACACACACACACACACACACACACACACACACCTTTAACGGATCCCCATGGTACACTGATGCTACTTGGGATCTTTAGCTACCTTCCCAGCCTCCTCTTGATGAACATGTATACAATAAAAACTTGAGGCTGATTGATTCTTCCAGTGTTCTGAAATTTAAGTCATTTGGCACTGCCCTGAGGAATCTTCCTTTTAAAAGCTTTTATTTGTATATATTAACTATAAGTAATAATGGGTTTCATTATAGCATTTTCATACATGTATATAAGGCATTTATCTTTATGTAAATGATTTTTCCTTTATGTATGCCTCTACTCTTCCAGAAGACTCAGGTTTGATTCCTTGTACCCACATTGTAGCTCACAAGCATCTGTAACTCCACTTCCAGGGAGACAAACGCCTCCTTCTAGACTCTGCAGAAATGGATGCACCATGTGGTACACAGACATATATGCAGACCAAAGGCCCATACACTTAAATAAAAAATAAACAAATCTTTTTTAAAGTTAAAAATATGTACATAAAAGAAAAAAATGAGACAGAGTCACTGTTGCTGCCCAGGCTCATGTCAAACTTCTGAGCTCAAGCAATAATCTTGCTTTTGCCTCCCCAGTAACTGCATTGTAAGCATGGCCTATCACTGAGCCATGCTCCCAGCCCTAGCAAAATTTTTTCATAATTTCTGTTATGTTGAAAATGTTTCAATAAATCAGTTAAGTTTGTTACTTTAAAACTCAACTGAAGAAACGCTTTCTACTATAAAAGAATAACACCAAATTTCAAAGTATGAGGCTATAATATGAAGCCATTTAAAATTGGTTCGGATGGTTGGCTCCTGATGTCATGGAAAAGGGATGGAATAATGAAAGTCAGAGGACAGAGTGATATGCAATCTGTCATGGAAAATATCAGACATCTTACAGGATAAGTAAACCCAAATTCTGGAATAAAAATATTATCCATCAAGTGTAAAGGAAGCCACATGGCAGCAGCCTTGGATCCCAAGTTCCCTGAGAGAAATATATTCCAATCATATTTCAGTATAGTAATTTCTGTCATAGATCTTGGATACTTTCCAATAGTTTAAAAATATATGCGTTCTTGGGGCTGGGGAAACAGTTGAGTGGGTAAAATGACTTGCTACAAAAGCACGAGGCTCCGAGTTCAAATCCCATCACAAATATAGAAAAACTGGGCATGGCTGTATGCGTACCAGTACTGTTGGGAGGACCAAGCGGGCAGAGACAGGTGTATCACTGGGGTTTTCAAGCTGCTGGCCTAGCTCCAATTCTAGTGAAAGACCCTGTCTTAAAGGAATGAGGCAGAGTGATAGAAAAAAGCAGCAATATCTTCTGCTGACCTCCACATATGCACAGGCATTCTCGTCACTCCTCCCCTACACACGCTTCTACACCACACACATGTTCCACACACATATGCACACTCGCCCCCACACCCACACACTCACAAATATCTTTAAATATAAAACATACACATTCAAAATTTTATTGACTTATTTTATATGTATGAGTGTTTCACCTGCATGTACGATGTGTACCATGTACATGCCTGATGCCCACAGAGGTCAACAGAAGACATCAGATCCCCTGGAACTGAAGTTAGAAGCTTGAATATGTCCTTCTTGTTTATGACCATGACTGTGTGTTTATGATTATGGAAAAAAGACTGTGGTGGACACATATATCATGTTTCAAGGGAGGACTTGTCATCTTGGCCTTCTTGGATGCTGTGACCTGATTTCTCCAGCTGTCACTCCCATTAGGCCCTCTCTAAACTGTTGCCATGGCCGACACACACCTTTCCTGCAATACCTACATCTAACCATTGAAGTACCCGTGGCATCCAGGGTAAAGGTCTCTAGGGGGCAACACTGACTGGGTCCAATATGCTTTAAGACTCCCTGAATTGCCAGGCTTGGTGGCACGGCTTTAATCCCAGCATTGGAAGGCAGAGGCAGGCAGATCTCTGAGTTTCAGGCCAGCCTGGTCTATAAAGTGAGTTCCAGGACAGCCAGGGCTCCACAGAGAAGTCCTGTCTTGAAAAGAATAAACAACAACAACAACAACAAAGACTCCCTGAATCATTGACTGAAGCTTTAAAGAGCACAGAATGTAGTTTTCTTGCTGATCCTGTGTCCTCCTGGAGTACCCTGCATTGCCAGCCCCATATCAGCATTTGATTCCACAGAACTAACCTGAGACACATATTAGCAAATGTATGGAAAAAGGCTCATTTGTGTTTCTTTCCTGCTCCACTAAATGAGCAAGTTAAAATACAGATGGATATTAATAACTACACTTACCTGTAGTAAGAGCTTTCCATCCTGCCCAGACCCGTAATAATCACTTAGAAACCATATTATTTGCAATACTGTTTGGCCAATAGTTTAAGTGTATTTCTGGCCAACTATTCTATCTTAATTTAACCCATCTCTATTACCCATCTCTATTAATTTGTGTATTGCCATGAAGCTGTGGCTTAGCGGGTAAAGTTCCCGCCCCTGTCTAAGGTGGGGCTACATGGCTTCTCACTGACTCTGCCTCTTTTCTCCCAGCATTCAGTCTAGTCATGTCGTCTCTGCCCTCCCCTCCCCCAGCTATATTCTGCTCTATCAACAGGCCAAGGCAGTTTCTTTATTCACCAACTGATGTGGGATTCCCTCTGTCTGCTGCGAATACCATTGGTTAATAAAGAAACTGTCTTGGCTTGATAGGGTAGAACTTAGGTAGGCAGGGAAAACTAAACTGAATGCTGGGAAAAAGAAGAATGGAGTCAGAGAAAAGCCATGTAGCCCTGTTGGATGTCAGAACTTTAGCAGTAAGTCATAGCTACATGGCAATGAACAGATTAATAGAAATAGGTTAAATTAATATGTAAGAGTTAATTGATTTAATTAATACAGTTTCTGTGTGATTATTTTGGGGGGTCTGGGTAGCTGGGAAATGAACAAGTGGCCAATTGGCCTCCTTTAACAACCAATGGTATTCTCAGCATACTATGCCTGTTTTTACTTTGCAGATGGATGATGCTGATTACTCTTCTTTATCTTAAGAAAGGATCTTGCTACATAGCCCTGGTTGATCTGGAACTTGATACATAGACCAGGTTGACCTTGAATTCACATAGAACCATCTGCCTCTGATTATTTTTTTCTCGAGGCAGGAAAAGTCCTGGCTTTGTCCCATCTTCTTCCGGGAATAGAATCTCAAGGTTCTGTTCAAATGCAGTGTGAATATAACAGTCTTTTTGTTTGTTTGTTTTTTTCTCTGTGTAGCTTTGGTGCCTATCCTGGAACTCACTCTGTAGACCAGGCTGGCCTCAAACTCATAGAGATCCTCCTGCCTTTGCCTCCTGAGTGCTGGGATTAAAGGCATGTGCCACCACTGCCCGAATGAATATAGGAGTCTTGATTGACAGTTTGAGGAGCTCTAGAATCACCTAGGAGACAAGCCTCTGGATGTGTCTGTTTCCGAAGAGGTTTAACTGAGATGAGATCTATCTAGAATGAAGGTCATACCACCACATAGGCTGGGGTTCTAGACTAACGAAGAAGTGGGACACCAGTGCTTGTGGGTTCTCTGGAGTCACAGAATTTATGGAGTGAATGTCTCTCTCTCTCATCCCTGTCATTCCCAGCAGAGGAAACAACTCATGCAGAAGCCAAATCAGAAGCAGATCAGCAGGTCCGAGGAGACACAGGCCTTCAGGTCTGGCAACAACTTCTTGTTGCTCAGACTTTCCACAGATCATTCTTTGTTTGAAATACTCTTGATTCTCATTTTTTACTCAGATTAACTCCCGGTCTTCACGTCTGTGTTGAGATGCCGCTCCCTTCAGGAAATTCAGATTTGCAAAGTCTGAGCTTAAGGAGTCTGATGGAGCTGGGGGATGATTGGCATTCTAGCCATTTCTCTGCCTACTATAGCACTTATCACACTATGTTTTAATTGACAATTTACTTGTCCATGTTTTCCCCTGACTCAATCATAACTTCCTTAATGGCAGGGCTTAGTCACTGCTGGTCACCAGCTATCAACACCGTGTTCAAAGAAAACAGAGGCCTAAAGTTTCAAATCAAAGGTAGAGCATTTGCCTAGCATGTGTGAAGCCCTGAACTCCACCCCAACCCTGGAAAAAGAAACTATTACTGAGCATAACAGGTCTGGTTTGCGGAATGAATAGATGAAGGTTTTCAAATGCAGTGGGAGTTTAGAGAGCAGAACTCTCAAATCATGTTTATCCAGTATTGTTATGAGCTCTCCATTTTTAGGTGCAAAGAATAACACAAAATGGAACACAAAATCCATGAAGGTTGGGTTTGTGGCTCATTTGGTAGATTGCTTGTACAGCATGCATGAGGCTCTGGGTTCTGATACAGAGGCCACAGAGACTAGGTATGGCTGTATTTACTTTGAGTTTTAACGTTCTTGGGAGACAGAGTCAGAAGGATCAGGAGATCAAGGTCATCCTCTACCACGTGGCTAGCCTGGGCTACATAGCGGCCTCCTTCCCTTCCCTGTCCCTCACCCTCCCTCCATTACCTCCTTTTCTCTCTCTCTCTCTCTCT